>JADRCH010000087.1:4491027-4517812 GCA_019843965.1 Rhynchomys soricoides | reverse complement strand
CTGGGCATCTTTAGTTTGTTCTCTTCCCAGTATGGACATGTTGAGGAAATCTGTCTCTGCTTTTGCTATTACTTGTCTCTTTAGTTGTCCCATCAAGCCAAAGTGGCAATATTTGTACCTTAAAAGCTCTGGTAGCATTAAAATCACACGTAAACAACAGGTAAGCTTTTCTATGTGAACTCTTGTCTCATGCATGCCAGACAGGAGCTGTGTCTCCAGCCTGATAATTCCTTAATATCATGAAATATCTGGTCATTATTCAAATTTCCACGATTGTCTCACAATAAGCATTTTAAAATCATTGTCCCCATAAGCTCCTAATTGACAGGACCCCCTCATACTCTACTATCTCCTTGTAACTTGTCTTGGAATTGTTTCATAATTCCCATTGTTAAGTACTAATCCCAATACCTTAGGATGTGACTATAGGTAGAGACAGGGTCTTTGAAAAAAAAATGGTTAAGTTAAAAGAAGATCTTTAGTGTGGGTTTTAATCTAAATTGATATGTGTCCTTCCTTACAAGAGGAAATTTGGACTTGCAAAGACATCAGTGATGCTTGTACATATAAAGAGCACGTGAAGATAAAACACGGATAGTTGTGTTCACGTAAATAAGAGAAGCCGGATCTAGCCACATTGATTTTGAACTTCTAGACAAAACTTTGAGAAAGAAAATGCCTATCATTTTTCATGCAGTCTATGCTATTTTGTTATGGCTGTCCCAGAAAACAGATTTATAATTCATTTAAAAAACTAGACTGAATCTCTATAATGTCACCAGCAGATTCTTCTGTCTTCCATGTTTGTCTATATTTAAAATAATAATCTGAATCTTGGAAGCTGAAGGATAGCTCAATGGTACAGCACTTGCCTAGTTTGTAGACCCTGGATTTAGTCATAATATCACACAAAAAAAGTATAAACCATATCAAATGAAAGCAAATATTCTTGGCCATTCAGAAAAGGAATACTAGTCCAAAAAAATTTACTTGGTGATAAAACCCAGCTAATTAGAAAAAATTGTAATAAAAACCTTTAGAAATGAAAGGCAAAAATATTGGTCCATTAAGTTCATCTTGTTTGGGTTATAATGGCTTTGTAGTATATTTGAAAATAAAAAGTTTGAGATCCCTTTGTTTCTTTTCTCTTTTTGACAGTTCATTAGCAAAGTCTCTTGATGTTTATATGAATTTTGGATGCATTCTTCTACCTTTGCCAAAACAATCATGCAGACAGAAGTACTCTTTTCCCACTCTATAGTTAAACCCCACCTGGTCACTGTCTATGGTCCTTTTAATATATTACCAAATTTGATTTCCTAGTGGGTTGTTAAGGACTCTTGTATTGATTATAAAAGACACTGCTCTATGGTTCTCTTTCTTACAGTCCTGTTATCTAGTTCTGATATCAGGGTACTGTATGCTGACATCATACAATTAAAAAAAGTCTTCATTTACAACATTTGGAACTATTTTTAAAAGATTAATTAGTGTTTTATATTTTAATTATTATTTAATTTATTCTTTGACAATTTTTACTACTATGGCTCTGCAGAAACAAGAAATCAGGTATGAACATTATCATTGTTCTTTTTATTCAGAATGGCTTTGTCTATTTAAGGTCATTTGTGCTTCCATATGAATTTCAAGATTTCTTTTTCTGTTTTTGTGAAGAATAGAAATGGGATAGCATTGAATCGGTAGACTGTCTTTGATAAGATGACCATTTTCATAATATTCATTCTTCCAGTTCATGAGCATAAGATCTCTATATGTCTTTGAATGTCTTTTTTAGTTTATTTCTGTTTGTTTTAAAGGTATTTTTTTTAATTAGGTTTTTCAGTTTGTTAAGATTTTCTATGGAGGAATTTTAATCCAGCAACATGGCTGCTCTGACATTCTATGTTTATATGATCTGGCTGGGATGCAGATATGTCCTTAGTACACACCTCTAATCCCTCTGGCTGGAATCCAGATAATGTCAGTAAGAATAGTTTGTAGAAGGAAGCAACCATGTTGGAAAGTGCCATCTAACTGAGGGGCAGTCAAAATGATGAATCAGAAAAAGATTTGACAGAATAAGTCAGAGATAGGATACCCCCAACTCTACAAGAACAGCACAGAAAGAGAGGACTGAAGAAAGGAGGGAGGGAGAGAGGGAGGAGAGAGAGAGAGAGAGAGAGAGAAAGAAACAGTTTTACCAGGACAGATTTATAGAAATACAGGTTGCAAGTGAAGACAGAAGGAGCCAGAGAATGAGAAGGAGCCAGAAGATTAGAACCAGAGAATGAGAAGGAGCCAGAAGATTGTCAGGGTTAGTATGAGACCAAGCAGAGAAATTCAGTCAAAAGCTGAAAGAAGCCAGTTTGAATCAGTCCACTTGGAAGATTAAATAATACAGAGGCTAGATGTTTCAAGGCCTAGGCCTAGAGATAGAACAGAGAAAGAAATGCTCTGTACTCAGCCCAAGCTATGTATTCATTTACACAGCTTGGGTACAGCTCTCATCTCACTCCTCCATCTAAGGAATAAATGTTACATTCATGGTTTTCTTTGTTGAGGCAATTTTGAATGGGTTTGTGTCTCTAATTTTTTTCTCAACATGTTTGTCATTGGAATATAGAAAATCTACAGGTTTTGTCTTTAATTTTCTATTCTGACAGTTTACTGACAGTGTTTTTCAGTTCCAAGGGTTACCTGGTAGAGTCTTTAGGATCTCTTAATTACAAAATCACATCATTCACAAATAAAAATACTCTGAATTTTTCTTTTTGTCTTAGTGTCTGTTCTTATTGCTGTGGCAAGATACCCTGACAAAAACAGCTTAAGGGAGATAATTTTACCTTAGAATTCAAGGTACTGTCTTTCATGACAGGAAAGTCAAGGCAGCAGGAGCTTGAAGCAGCTGCTCACATGGCATCTGCCTTCGGGAAACAGCTATAATGCTTCTTAGTGCTCATCTTTCCTTTCCCATTATTTTATATTATGCAAGCGCCTCTGCCAAATGAACTGTCCTGTCCATAGTCAATATGGGTCTTCCCACATCAGTTAACATAATCAATAAAACTCTCCAAGCCACGCTCAGGATTCCATCTCTCAGGTGATTCTAGATTATGTGACGTTGACACCAACCATCACGAGTTCCTATTAGTGTCCTATACTGGCTGGTTTTGTGTGTCAACTTGACACAAGTTAGAGTCATCATAAAAAAGGAGCCTCAGTTGAGAAAATACCTCTATGAGATCCAGCTGTAGGGCATTTCTCAATTAGTGGTCGATGAAGAAGGGCCTAAGTCATAGTGGGTGGCACTATCCTTGGGCGGGTAGCCCTGGGTTTTATAAGAGCAGGGTGAGTAAGCCATGTGATCAACCTAGCAGTTAGCACCCATCCATGGCCTCTGTATCAGCTCCTGCCTCCAGGTTCCTGCCTTGTTTGAGTTCCTATCCTGAATAAACCCTTTCTTCTCCAACTTCTGTTTTGGTTATAGTATTTCATTGCAGCAATAGAAACCCTAAGACATGTCCCTTGTGTGTGCTTTTTTAAGTCCTATTGCTCTAAGACTTTAAGCGCTATTGAAAAGTAGAGAAAGTACATTTTATATACATACATATATATATATATATTTATGTGTATTATGAGATATCTCCTTTATTATAGAGATACATTCCCTTAATTATTTTATCTCTTCACAATTTTTTATCTCTTCAAACATTTTATGATTAAGGGATTTTTTTCAAAGACCTTCTTTGTACCTTTTGAAATGATCAGGAAATTTCCCTTTTAAATATATTGATTCCCAGGCATTTTGATATATCCTTAAATTCTATTTCCAAGTATTTTGAGAATTATTATTTTTGTGTAAACTAGAGAGATTGACTTACAATGATCTTTGTTGTTGATATTTGTTTTCTAGGTGGGTTACTTCAGTGTCATTACTCATAGATCTGTTTAAATTGCTTGCCTAATACTGATTTAATATTGGTAGGTCATATGTATCTAGAATTTCATTTAGTCCTTTTAGAGTTTTCCAACTTATCAGAATATAAATTTTACATGTATGTCCTAATGATTTTATAAATTCTATTCATCTGTCAAAGTATTTCCCTTATCTCTAATATTATTAATTTGGGTCTTTTTCTTTCTCTTGATTAGCCTAAGGATTTGTGTATCTTGTCATTTCAAAGAACCAAATCTTATTTTCACTGGTTCTATATGTTTTTTGACTATTGTTGTGTTTTGCTTTATTTCTATTTATTAACTTCTATCCTGGTCACAATTATCTCTCTACATCTACAGCCCCTCTCTCTCTCTCTCTTTCTCTCTCTCTCTCTCTCTCTCTCTCTCACTTATAGGTGTAAGCTTTCCTTTTAGGACTGTTTTCATTGTGTCCCACACATGTTGATGCTGGGTTTCCACTTCCATTGGATTTTAGGACTTTTTCTTTTTAATGACCTACTCATTATTCAATAGTATGTTGTTAAATATCCATGGGTTTGCATGTACTTTCCATAGTTTCTCTTTATTTGATTTCTATCTTTATTCCATTGGGTTTAGATATAATATAAAAATTATTTTAATTTTCTTGTTTGTTGAGACTTGCACTGCGTATAAAGAAAGTTCCATGAAAAGAATGTGTATTCTCCAGGCTTTGATGGAGTGTTCTATACATCTGCTGGTCTATTTGATTTAACCCAACTATTTCTATTTCATTTCCTTCTCCCCAGGGTGAGCTAGAAATTGGTGACATTGAAGTAAACTGACATTGAAGTCACCACTATTATAATGTTGAGGTGAATCTGACTTTACATCTAATACTGTTTCTTTTTCTGTTGTGCCATCCCAGCTGTTATTTATTGTGTGTGTGTACAGGTGGATTGCTTGGCATGTGTGTGCCGTAGCACGCATTTGAAGGTCAGAAGACAACTTGTGGAAGTTAGTTCTCTCTTGCAGGTCACAAGAATCAAACCCTGGTTCTCAGGCTTGATTGTGGGTGCCTTTACCTACTGATCTATTTTACTAAAAAGTTCTGGTTTAAAAGTTTCTGTTAAGTAATCAGCTGTTTTTTAGAGGGACCTACCTCTATGTATTATTTGGTGTTTCTCTCTTATATATTTTCACTATACTTTGTTGTTCTATATATTTAGTGTTTTAACTATAATATGGGGAATTTTTTTTTCTGATCTTGTCCATTGGGTGTTCTAAATGCCTATTGTTTTTATTTTATAAATAAAAATAAATATATAAATAAAACATTTTATTTAAAATGTTTTCTGTGTCTCTGTCGTGAAGTTCTTCTATGTTCACGGCACATAAAATTTGGTCTATTCATGGTGTACCATGCATCTCACATATTTCCAACATATTTATTATTATGTTTTTCTCACTGACTGAGTATTCCAATTCTTCTGCGTTGTCTTCAAGCCCTGATACTCTGTCCTCCCCATGATTCATTCTCTCCATTCCACTGCTGAAGCTTTCCACTTAGCATTTTAGTTAATTTATTGTGCACACCTCTTGGTGATCTCTCAGGAGACAGACTACTTGGTATAGTACTTCTTGCTCTCTGATGCTCTGCTTGGAGCCTTGTGAAAGTTCCTCTAGAGACTCACTTTTATGCTCCCCAAGTACTGAGTAGTTTTGAGTCAAAATTACTTTTCCAGTATTGTGGATTGAATGAGAAATGTCACCCAGAGGCTCGTGCGTTTAGACAATTGCTCTCCAATTAATGGTGATGTTTTGGGGAGGTTATGTAACCTTTAGGAGGTGAAGCTTTGCTAAAGGAAGTACATCACTGATGAAAGGCTTTAAGGGTTTATAGTGTCATTGTGGGTGGAGAAAATGTGATCTTCTACTTTCTGTTATCCACCCAACATTATGGACTCTAACCTTCTGGAACACTTAAGAAACAATAAACCCCTTCTTCCTAAAGTTACTTTTGGTCATAGCATTTTATCACAGCAACAGAAAAGAAACTAATATACTCACTCTAGAAGTATTCTGTTGGCCATATTTTAGTGCATAGTCCCAGGACACTTATTGTGAGCATCCAGAGTATGACTCACAAATGGTTTTGGGCTACCAAGCTGCCAGTACAGGAGCAATCTGTTCACAGTGGCATCTCAAGGCTGTCCAACAAGTGTTAAGTGCCTAATGTTGGAAAGAGCAGGTTTCCTGGGCATTTCCTTCTGACAAAGCTGCTATTGACTTTGCACCTCTATTTGCTCCCATCTCTTTAAACTGTCTACTACTGAACATACGGTTCAGATATTCAAACCCCTGGAGACGCTGGCAAAGCATAAACTAGGTATGATCCACCATCGTCTGAGTCTTCTACTCTTTTTTCTATAAAATTTCCAGCCATGTCCCTATTTTGATTTCTCATTTTATTAATTTCAGTCTCCTTAACTTTTCTTAGTCAATCTAGGTAAATGGTTATCAGTTTCATTCATCTCAAATAAAAAAATTTTTGATCTCATTATTTTACTTATACAAATCTCATGATTATATTATACTTATACAAACATGAGATATTACGGTGGTTGATTCATAACTTTATTATTGTCTCTCTTATGAGAGTATAAATTACTATTCAGCCTTACAGTATGTGTTCAAATGAAACCAAGAAGTCAATTTAAAGAGACATCCAAAACTATACAAATCCCAAATGTAAAGGAGGTTTGGCATAGTGGTAAGTATGCAGTCACACTTTAGCTGGTGCACACACTACTGTTCCCACAAATGCATGGGCTCTTGCTTGCTGTTGCCTTGCTTTTGTAAAACAAGTTGTTTCTACAGTGAATTTCCATTATGGTTATTTTTAGAGTTCAAAGCTCTTCATTGTCTTTGACATCCAATTCTTTTTATCTTGAGCCAGCAAATAAATGCCTAATATTACAAAGAATAGCTGATTGCTTTTACACTTCTTCCCTCGATGAATTAACTACATCTCTGTGTTTTGCTTTGATTCTAAGTTGCACTCTGTATGCTTCATAAAAGCACATGTACAGCAATTATGATTAATTCGATCAAACACGCAAGAAGTTACTCGAAAGTTGGAAGGGTATTATGCCATTTAGGCCCTTTCCAACTCTACTAGTACATGATTTTGCCAAGGATGCATTCTTCATTTTGCTTAGTTTAAATGTCAGTGAATAAATAGATTTCACATGGTGGCATGATAATTCCAGGATAATACAGAGATGCTTCAGGGACTGCACAAACTAATGCTCTGTGTGCATATCATTTCTAAATATATGTTAAACATTCTGAAAATGAAAATAAAAATGAGAGACTGGGAGAATATATTCAAATCAAATGCAGGAAAACAACTTTTATCTACATCATAATACTTCCCCCCAAATAGAAACAGCATGTGTTTGTATGTGTGTGCTCAGACAAATGTGTCTATAGATTGTGCTAGGGATATTTTGTCAACTGGGTACAAACTAGAGTCCCCTAGAGGAGACAACCTCAGGTAGGAAAATGCTCCATCAGATTGGCCTGTAGGCATGTCTTCTTGATTGTTTGTTATGGGAGGACCCCTCCTACCGTGGGCAGGTCATCCTATAAGAAAGACAGTTCACGTGAGCCTGAAAGTAAGCCAGTCAGCAGCGCCGCCTCTGTGTTCTCTGCTTTAGTTCTCTAGGTTCTTACCGTGGGTTCATTCATTGGCATCCCTTACTGATGATGGTCTGAGAGCATGGAAGTGTGATTCCAGTAAACACTTTCCTCCCGCAGGTTGCTTTTGGTTGTGTTTTATTACAGCCACAGAAAGCAAACTACGACATATATCAATCAAATATACCATTTTTACATATATATATATAGTATAATATATAAATGTATATAACATACTTTTGCTTCAATTGTATAAATTAAATTAAAATGCAAGTGTTGTATTTTTTCCTTAGGACTAAAGATAAAAGAACAACTTTTATACAGAATATATAAATAATAGTGGCAATTTAATATCAAGAAATAAAGAAAAGGGGTAAGGATCGACACAGTTGTTTCAAAGATACATAAATGGTCCATGGTGTATCATTAGTCATTGGCAAACACAAATTGAACTGTCATTTCATATTTCCTAAACTGGCTACAATAAAATACACAGACAATAGCAAGGTAACGGAGAGGATACAAGGCCTATAATGCTCACACCTAGGTGATGGGTATGTAACACAGTTTGAGGTTTTCCTTTAAAGTAGAATATAATTGTTAACATGATTAATATGTTCATAGTTAATTTCTATAAGCAAAGGGTTATGGTAGCATTATTCACAATAAAAGAAGCAGAAGGTCCCTCAGATCAGAGGTAGATAAATAAAATGTGATAAAGCTGCACAGTGGAATAGCACTACCCAATAACAAAAATAATAACCTCAACAATAATAATAACAATAGTAATAATTTTACTGACTCATGCTACAAAGTACACAAACCCCCAAAATACACCAAGCAAGTGACAATCTGACAAGAAGGCTCTGGTATTCCACATATGAGATGCTTAGGAAGACAAACGTTTATAGTTCAATTATAGCTTCTGATGTACTGGATGGTGCAATTAGTTTTAATTTAAAAGGGTGGTGGTGAGGTTCTAGTGCCAAACCCAAAATGTCTGAATTTTCTGGCTGATTGGTCGTACAAAACATATCAAACTCAACATTTTTCCTAGTGAGCTGATACAAACAACTTCAGCTTAAGAGAATGTCTTATTAATATACCATAAGGCTGCCATGAAGGCAGTAGATAAATGCCATTTTGACTCTTATATCTGTTATTTCATAGTATATTAGGGTATTAGTCACAGGGTTCCCTTAAAGGAACAGAATCAATAGAATTAATGTATATAATATGCTTTATTGGAGTGGTTTACCAGCTGTGATCTGGGTAATCTATCAATGGCTGTCTCCCAGTGGAAAGGCCGAGAATGAAGCTGTCATTCAGTCTAGCAAACTGGATATCTCAGTAGTTCCTGTCTGGTACTGCAGTGCCAGAGAGGCTTGGAGAGCTACTGGTCTTCAGTCTACATTGGAGTCATGAAGCAATGGGCTCTAACAACTGTTGGTGTTGTGGGTGGTACAGGACAATTGAGCTATGGAAGAAGAGAGAGACACTATAGGACGAATTTATACATCTCAAGCAGCAGGGGCATCAGCCTCTCAAGGACTGACCCTGACAGCTTCCCAAAACCTTTTTATTGTTACACCAAAGTCACTTTTAGCAAGTCAACTTCTGCATACCAAAACATCTTATCTGATCTCAGGGTTGTCATGAAAGACCCATCACCTAAGCAGTTCTCAACCATACTAGATTTCCTCATTTGCCAGGCCTCTCAGAGACTAAATTATGAAAAGGCTCTGAGAATCCTTCAAAAAAAAAATCTCATAAAACCTCAGATAACAATCACTGACAGAAGGCTACTTCAAAGCCTAAGTACCATCACTCCATACCAGGTACAAAGGCACTGCTAAAATCTTGCTACAAATAACAGTAAAAACGCCTCAGCAACAGGTTAGAAAAACTTGCCAGCAAGAGTGAGGGCAAGCAGGCAAGGCAAAAGCTTCCTTCTCCCATGTGAAGCTGTGGCTCAGATTTAGGGTGCCAAATTCTGACTAATTCTCCCCACCTCAAATAATCCAATCAAGAAAATATTTCATAGGCATGCCCAGCTGCTTGGGTTTTAGTTTATTACAGATGCAGTCAAGTTGACAACCAAGATTAGCCATCACACATAGGAATATGGAATGTTCTTTGCCCTTCTTCTTCCCTCTTGTTTTAGAAGCCAAACCTGAGGACTAGAGTTTCTGTATCTACGTTGGGTTGTGAAATGCTTGAGAGACACACATGACAAAGCAACAAGGGAGAAATTAGAGGAGTTTTAGAAACTATGGAATAGTACAGTTACCCACCCCCAACCAGGATCCATGTCTATGGTTGTCCAAGTGACCCAAAGACATCTCCATCTCTATGTTTTCAGGTCCTTGTATGGAGTAGTATGGGATTTGCACATAACTTAGGTACAGACTCTATGTACTTTAGATCACCCCCAGATTACTTACAATCCTTAATGCAATGCAAGGCTTCTTAAATAGCTGTTATACTATACTGCGTAGAGAGTGTGACAAGGAAATATATCTGTATGTGTCCAATATAATATTTTCTGAATATTTTTGATTGGGAATTCATTGAATGCAAGAATGAATATCCTGTGGGCATGAAGGGACAACTGTTCTGTATTTGGAAACTACTTGGTATCTAGAAGACGGCAAGATAAATGAAGAAGAGGAACAGTCAGAGGTAGGTGGGGACTAATGGGGTGCCAGGTGATATAGGTTCTTGTAATTCATAAGGACTTTAAGAAACTTTATTATTTTATCGATTACAATATAGCTTGCTATCCTTCCCAGACTGGGTCTCAAATTCTTAGGTTAAAATAACCTGACCTTTTTATATTCTAAAAGAATCTCTTTATACAAAATAAATAAATTTAAAAATCCTCATATAAACCAGGCATAGTGGCACACATCTTTAATAACAGTACTTAGGTAGGCCAATCCCTGAGTTCAGGACCAGTCTTGGCTACATAGTGAGTTCTACATGATAACACTTTATTGAATAGTATCAGTTACCTTTATTAGCTGGCCTTAACTACAATGAAAAGATTTACAGTTATTTTAAATAACCTGTCTGAATTAAGAGTATATTTGGGGCTCTCACAAAGTAGCCTAGTTTGGTTTCCAGCACCCATATTAGGACATTTGCAACCCCCTCTAACTCCAGCTCCAGAAAGATATGATGCCTCTGACCATTGTGGACACACATGTACACTAGCTCATACCCATAGAGACACACCATTTAAAAGGAATTAAAAGTAACAAATGTTTTTAAAAATAATGTACTAACACAAAGGGATTTTTTGGTTTGTACAGATACTAAAGAGTTGAGATAGTGTGTGATCAGCTCAAAGACTTCTGAGTTTGAATACTCCTTTGGGTTTTACTAATATAGAAGCAGCTATAAGTTATTCAAATTTTCTATTCTATCAAAATATTTATCTCCAAATATTTTGTGAAAATAACTCGTTAGCAATTCTTGGCTCTGCCCAACAGCTACCTAGCAACAGCTTGAGTAGCTGCCTGCTAGGTGCAAGCCAAGTATAAGAACTGAACTGCTAGGCTGCTCCAGCTCTCATCTCCACTTCTCTCTCTTCCCCATGTGTCCCTGGCCGGGCTCCTCCTCTCTTCCTCTCTCTCTTGTCTCTCTTTCTGTCCTTCTCTGTCCCCCTCCTATCTCTGCCTCTACCCCTTTTCCAGGTTCCCTTCCCTTCACCCAATAAACTTCCTTTTTTTACAGACCTGTCATATGGTGGTGATTCCTCAGGGAAACACCTTGACCAGGCCACTGTCTGCTCTCTCTCCTGCCCCAATTATACTGATGTTTTATGAAATACGACATAACTAATTAGCATAGAACTCTTGGCAAAGAGCAAATACCTTCTGGATGGTTTCAGTTAATATTAATCCCAGTTACCAGTGTTTGAGATTCATAGCCAGCTTCGACACTGGTTTGGGGAACAATGACATTTCCCAGTACTAATTTCATAAGGAGAAACAGATAATACAAATATTTGTTATTACTTGGACAAAAGAATTCCCAATCACATCCACTATTTTTTTACTGTTACTTGGAAGTGATTGTGTAGAGAACATGAGTGTCTCTTAGGAGTGTACCACATGAAACCAATTAATTACCCCTCTGATTCATACCTTAATTTCTTATGACCTTAGTTATTACCAGCTGGCAGCCATAAACCTTATTGGCCAAGTATACTTAAATCATTTTCTGGATTGAGATTTGCGAGACCCAGCCTTGTACTTAGCCTAGTGTTGTATCAAGAACAAAGTACATCTGATGAACCAACAACTTATTAGCAATTGATTTAGACATCAAAATAAATGTTTTTCTGCTCTACTGAGGATAGAAATCAGCATTTAAAACTAAAGGGGCAGGTAGGGGGTATAGCTCACATGGTATAGTGCTTGCCTAGCATGAGTCCAACTGCCAACACTGCATAAACTCAGTATGATAACACACACCTTGGTGGATAGAGACAGAAAGATCAAGAGTTCAAAGTCACCTTGAGTTATATAACAAATTTGAAGTCAGCCGGGGTACATGAGGCTCTTGATCAAAAACATAAAAACCGGCTGGTGAAATAGCTCAGTGGGTAATGGTACTTGCTGCCAAGCCCTGGGAACTTCATAATGAAAGGAGAAAAACAACTCCAATCAGTTTGCTGACTTCCATAGGCTTGCCATGTGTATTCTATGAGGTAGAAATCAGTCTGAGCCACAGGTTGGGTGGCATAGAGGCAAGCACAGCACTTGCACATATGTGAAGGAGCATACTGAGGCAGACTGGCACACATACCAAGGCAAAGGGCCATATGCACACACTATACACCCACCCAGTTTTCTTTTATACTTTCCATATTTAATATATGTAATATAATTTCACTTTTGTAGATCAACTTTGTCTTGCCCTGTTTTTTTGTTTGTTTGTTTGTTTGTTTTTGTTTTTTGTATAGATTTCCCTAAATAGCACACATTGTCCTGGGATTAATGGTCTCCCCGCCCCAGGGTGCTTGCCCATCCCTAGCCAAGGCACCTAGACACCCCTTACACTCAACTCCACGGACCCCATCAGCTCCACTCATCCCTTCTGTGGGAACCTGGTACTTTCTCTAGCTAGACACCAGACTCATGCTACCAGCTACACCCACTCCCACCACCTGAGAACTGCTCCTATCCACGGAAGTTTTACTAGAATCATACCAGCAGCTCTTCGAATTCCGTGACCTGCCTAAGGAACACATGCCCTGCCTACCTTCCTAAACCCCTTTCTGCCTCCCTTTCATACATGGAGGCTCAATTAGAGCCACTAACTCCATTTACCACTACCTAGTACCCTTGTCCCGTCCATATCTGGGAAGCTCAGATTCCCACCTCAACTCCATCCATGCTCATCAGCTCTGCCCATTGCTGTGACTGGAGGACTGTCCTAAGCAATGGACACTGGGCATGCACTAGTGACTCCACCCAGCCCCTGCAACTCACCAAAGTACCACAAGTCCTGCACCTGCCTTCCACTTCCCTTACACCTATCTTCCCTTCAGGGAGGGAATCTTGGTCTTGTAACACCAACTCTACCTAAGGTAAAGTCCTAAACACCTCTCCGGGACTCCCAAGGACTGACTGGGAATCAGATAACATTTTATGTACAAAAGTTGTGCAATATGAACAACTGGCAAGACTACAAAACAAGGAGGGAAATGAAAGATGGAAGGCTTAACATTGGCTCACAATGTCTGCCTTTAGCCAGGAAGAAGGTAGTGTTTGTCATAGGAAATACCAAGAAGTATCAGCCATTTGGATTCTAGGAGGTGAGTTTCCATGCACATTGGTGGCACAAAGTACAGAGAAAACTAGATTAAAGTTTCATACAGAAATGTGGTAGGGTGGCTTGTCAGTGACAGGTGGAGGATAAATGTCTGTGCTTCGGGTCTCTCATGGGGTTTTCTGGTCCCCTAGATAAAATGATTTCTGGAGAAGAAGAAGGAGAAGCCTGGACACATCAGCCATGCATTCTGCACATTTGCTCCCAGCACCATGGCTGAACCAGCTGGTACAGGTGCCTGTTCAGAGGTCATGCCTTGAGTTAAACTGTGGTACCACTAAGCATCCAGAACTCTGGCTAGAATCCTTACATTCAGTGTAATGATGTACATAAGCAAATAGATGCAGAGATGCCTAAGGCCCAGAATACACTTTCTCACCACTTCTAGGTGCTAGGGAAGACTACCCCTAATACTCCTTGTCAAGCAAAACCCCTATATGTATTTCTCTAGGTTTCCCTTTTCACATGGTAACTGGAATCTTTATCAACCAGGTCTAGAAGATCATTTGACTATTCAGAGAAACTCTAGAAAGTTAACACTGCTCTTTTGCCCTTAGGAACTAAAAATTGTTCTTACAGTCTCTGGGCCTAAGAGCCTGAGAGGACCATAAGTGTTAAAGCCAGTGTTGGAAGGGTTGAGGGATTCAGAAAGAACCACTCAGAAGCTTTTGCTATTTTCAGATTATAGCACATGAAAATTCTGAAAGGCTCTTGTTTCCAAAATAAATGATAAATCTGTTTGGGATGGTCAACATTTAAACAAAATGACAGTAGAATTTCTTTTCTCATGGGCTTTGATAATAAGTAATATAGAATAAATTGTAGTCTTTGGTGAGCAATCACACTTAGGTGGCACTTATTATAAACACAGCACTATTGAACTGCTCATAAGCACAAGTCAAGGTCAGAGCAAGAACCCATGCTAGCTCAGTCAGCTTCTAAACCAACTGCCCAAAGTCTCAGTGGTAACTTACAGTTTCTGAAATGGAAAAGCAATTTTCATTCTAGGAAGATTTAGAGTTAATCATAGAAACTTCCATCTTAGAAGGAACATCATTAAGACACAGATATTCTCAAGGAAGGTAAAATCTTCTATCCTGCAGGAAAGCTCACTAAGCCCAAGACGTAAACAATAGGTTTCAGGAAGTTCCTGAAACCAACTAGACACACAGGGCCCCACCCTCCTGAAGCATATAAAGGCATTAAAAACTGCAGAGAGACACTCTCAGACCAGCCAGACCACCTGAGAGACACAGAGACCAGCCAAGCTGCTTAAAAGACTCTCATATAAACAGCCATCTGGAAGAGGCTTAGACCAACTGACCTAACAGGAAAGGACACTCTCTGACATATTGACCTACCTTTAGGCTGTACAGTGCACTACAGTTTTCCAGATTTCATGAGCTTTCACCCATGAGGGCATTTTGGAAAAATGGTTATCTTTGAGTCATTTTTGCCCTGTAAGTAATCCCTCATCTATATTCCCGTAAGCAACTTCAGTTAAACTCAGTGGTTCACCAACTTGAATTTTGGTCTTCATTTTCATCTATTATTAGCTCTCTATCTGGAGTAACCATTCACTTATATCCAGGAATAGTATCATATATGCTAAACTATTGTAGGACATTGAGAACTAAGATTAACTATATTTATAATATATTTATTTTAGTTTTCATTAACTAACTAATTTAATCATTTATTTTGAAATGTTTTTTGGCCCAGGCTGCCCACGAATAACCTAATATTCCTGCCTCTACTTCCTAAAATCAGAGACTAGAGTTGTGTGCCATTACACTGGTATGCTTTCAATTTATTTACCTTATATCGGAATAGTCTTGATTTTATGCTAAAAAATGTTAGTACCTTAGAGTGCAGGAAAAAAATGTAGCAGAGCAGGTTTGTCTGAGACCATTTTCCTGAATAAACCCTGTGTCGAGGACCTTTGTGTATATTTACAATAGTTCTCACCTTCCTAGTGTTGCAACCCTTTAATATCGTGGTGGTGATCAAAATTGGTTTGTTGCTACTTCATAACTGTAACTTTGCTACTGTTATGAATGGTAATGTACACATCTGTGTTTTATGATGGCCTTAGGCAACCCCTGTGAAAGGATTGCCCCCAAAGAGGTTGTTATCCACAGGTTGAGAACCACTGCTGTAACGTACAGAGAACACAATCTTGCATCAGACATTCTGATTCTCTGGCTCTTTTCGACTTTTTCTTTCATGATATTCTTTTAGCCTCAGGATTGAGTTGTAGGTGTGCGGGCTTGGAATCCTATGGCCAGTTGTGAGGAAAGAATATTCTTAGACACTGGGTCCCCATGAACCTTGTAGAGGAGGAATGATGAGATTGTTGACCACACACAAAAGATAGCATTGTCTTTATGCAAGCAGAAGAGGTATAGTTTTTAAAATGAGTGTGCATCTATGGGTTATTTATAATTTTAGTTATTTTTAACAGAAACTGAATTGGTATCAGTGTGCCTATGGGAAGAGAAGTAGAAAGTTTGATCTCTTCTGTTTGAAAAGAGAAAAGAAACTGTAACTAAAAATGTAATTGGCATAAATATCACTTAATGTTTAAGATTAGAATCTTGACTTTACCAAATAAACCTTTGGAGAGTCATGAATTCAGATGGTCAGTGGGATAATGTGCATGGTGATGAAACCAAACATTGTACCCTACTGGTGTTTGGGGAAGACTTTTCAAAGAAATTAAATTGAAACATCTTTGGTGATTATACTTCAGAGAAGTGAGAAGGTTCTCAGGTTTCCTGCCAGGGCAAGCTGAAGAAAAGAGAACCCCAGGGATTCTTTGGCTATTTCCTTTTGGGTCCCTGCTAGTGGATGTGCTTCAGGAAAAAGCAAAGAGCTTCTGGCCAAGGAGGAAGCAGCTTTGAGAAAGCAAAGCCCACACTAAGAACTGGCCGTGCCTTCTGTGACATACCAGCATTGTTCAAACCCAACCTATCTTCCTGTTTTCATGGAACTTGCAAGCTTATTTTGCATTTAGCTGGCACATATTGCAACAAGTTGGGACTGCAAGTTTCAAGCTGATTTCCATACAAACTCCTCCACTCTACCAAACTTAAATACGATTATGGAAACAAGCACAGCAACAAATCTAGCCTATCAGAGCTGCACAAAAAAAGAGACTTTGTTTTCTGTTGTGTTCTTTGAGCTAAACCATAATTTTAAATAGTCTGGAGTCAATTTAAAGATTTCAAAGTAAAGATATAGTGACCAACGCAGCATACTAATTGCCGTTTGGGACAAGATAAGAGGACTCAGAAATAACCTACATGGCCACAGTCATGTAATTTTTTTTTTTTTTTTTTGAGACAAGATCTCAAAGATCCCATGATGGCCTCCAACTAGGTATATAGATGAGGATGACCTTGAACTTCTGATCTCCCTGCCTCTCCTTCTCTAATGTGGAGATTACAGACCTATGTCACTACTCCTAGTTTATGTGTACTGGGGGTCAAACCTAGGGCTTTCTGTTAGATAAGAGCTCTCTACACCTGAGCCACATCCTCAGCCCCAACTTGGTGACATTTTCATGGAGGCAGCTAGAACCTACATAGAGCAAAGCAATAAATGGTGCTGGGGAGAGTAGATATGTATACAAAACAAGACTAAGCTAAAAACCATGTAAACATAGCTCAAGATGGATCAAAACCTTAAACATCAAGACCAGAAACTCTGAAACTACTATAGGAAAATGGAGGGGAAGGTTTCAAGAAATTGGTCTGTGCAAAGATTTTGGAGAGGTCTATGATTCCTAAAGTTCAGGCAAAGTTGACAACTGAGGCTATATTAAACTGACACACTCTGCACAGCAAAGGAAATAATCAACAATGTAAAGCGATAACCTAAGAAATTGAAAATATTTGTAAAGTATTAATCTGACAAGGAATTAACATATAAGAAACGTAACCATAACTATAAAACCAAAGAAATGGATCGAAAACAAGGCAAATGTTCAAGTACACATTTCTTTCTTCTTCCTTTTTTAAGATTTATTTATTTATTTCATGTATGTGAGTACACTGTTGCTGAAGGGGGCATCGGATCCCATTACAGATGGTTGTGAGCCACCATGTGGTTGCTGGGAATTGAACTCAGGACCTCGGGAAGAGCAGTAACCGCTGAGCCATTTCTCCAGCCCCCAAGTACACATTTCTTAAAAGACAATAATAAGTTAATCAAAAGTGTATGAAAAATATTCAATGGGAAGCCATTGAGATAGCTCAGAGGATAAAGGCATTTGCTGCTAAGGATCACATCCTGATTTCAAGCCCACCACCTACATAGTACAAGAAAAACTCACCCTTAAAATGTGTCCTCTGACCTTCACATGCACACATTTCCCCACTGATAAAATAAATAAACACTAAAGAAAAAAAATATACCCATCTCAAGGTCCAAGTCACAGAACTGTCAAATAAGTCAGCTTATCACCGAGAAGACTGCAGTGAGCAGACAGCTTGAGTCAGTACTTGTCATTGTTTACTGTGAACATGGGTCATTATGGACCTGGATGAACATGCAGATTTTGAGGATGTGTTGAGTGAACACAGATGCCAGCATTTCTACTGCATTTCTGCAGGTCTCTCAGATTCATGGGTATCAACAAGAATTTGATAGAGATCAAAGACCGATTCCTTTTTAAGCTGTAAGAAAATCACACAAGGCCAAGCCCCTCCACAAAACCTCAACTTCCTTGTCACTTAAAGCATCTTAAGACATATGAATCACTGGTGTAATAAGGACTGCTGGCCCTCAGCCATGCTCATGGTGACACCTGTCCCACTACCTTTCCTCTCTTTCTTCTTCTTTCTTTCCTTTTTTTGCTTTCTAAAAAAAAAAAAAAACTTTGTAAAATTCTAGAATTTAAACACACACACACAAAATCAAAATATTGGAGTTTCATTGGAGGCCCACATGAGCATTGTGGTGGATAGTTTTATGTCAACTTGATATAAGCTAAAGTCATCTGAGAGGAGGAAGCCTCAACTAAATATGCCTCCAGGGTTGCTCTGTGTAAACTGGGGTGGGGCTGTGGGTGACTGGAACACATGGACAGACAGATGATATGGATATGACACACAGACAGACATTGCTGAATACAGCACTCACACAGCTCATTGAATATGGTGAGGTTGACCTGGTGCCTGCATGGAGCCTTCACCCCTAAGCTCTAATCTCTTTGGTGTGGGAGAATACCCTGCAGGCAAAAAGAAACACCAACCCAGACACAAAACCTTTGACCTACAATCTTCCCTGCCTGCAAAATGTGCTGGGGTAATGCTGGCACAGAACTTGAGGAAGTAGCCAGACAATGTCTGATTTAACTTGAGACATATTTCATAGCAGGGATCCCATGTCTGACACTGCTTGATTGGCCAGAAACTGGAGAATGGATAGCCCAGAGAACTAGTGTAGAATGAAACATGACCAGCCTAAAAACAAAATCAGTGAAATGATTCCTAATGATATTCTGTTATACACAGAGATTAGTACCGTATCCATTAGGCATCAAAGAAGCTTCTTCCAGCAGCAGGCGGGGGTGGATGCAGAAACCCACAGCCAGACATCATTAGGAGAGGTCTAACTTGGAGGCCTCCATCAGATCCCTCCCCTTAGAGCTCTGGGAGTCCCATGAAAGAGTGGGTAGAAAGATTTTAGGAGTCAGAGAGGATGGAGGACAACCAGGAGAACATGGCCCAAGGAATCAACTAAGCAGGGCTCATATGGGCTCACAGTGACCAAAGCAGCAAGCAAAAGTACTGCAAGGGTCTGCACCAGGTCCTCCCCATATATGTTGTAGGATGTTAGCTTGGTGTCTCCTAACTGTGGACAGGTGTGTCTTTCATTCTTGTCTGCTCTTAAGACTCTTTTCCTATTGTTTGGTTTCCTTTTCCAATCTCTATGTAGAGGCTTTGCATCATCTATTCAATAAGAGTTATTGTATCTTGTTTTGATCTATAAGATCAGGTTGTAGGCAAACCAGTTAGGCATTGTCTTAATTAGTGATTAACGGGGTCCATCCCATTGTGGGTGGTGCCACCCCATCTGGTGATTCTGGATTCTATTAGTAAGTAGGCTGAGCAAGCAAGGAGGAGCAGGAGCAAGTCAATAAGCAAAACCCCTCCATGGCCTCTGCATCATCTCTTGCCTCTAGGTTTGAGCCCTCCAGGTTTGAGTTCCTGTCCTGACTTCCCTTGATGATGAACAGTGCTGTGGAAGTATAATCTAAATGAACCCTTTCCTCCCCGACTTGCTTTTTTGTCATGATGTTTCATTGCAGCAATAGAAACCCTAACTAAGACAAGTTGGGATGAGAATTGTGGGTATTACTGCAGCAGACCTGGTCATGTTGTTTTGGGGGAGTATTGTGGAAGGACTTAGAACGTTGGCCAAGAAAAGCCTTTAACGGTTCAATGCCCGTGAGCTGTTCTGTCTGAGCTGGAAAGACAAGAACGCTGAGGGCAATGCAGATGATGTAGGCCGGGCTTGTCAAGTTTCAGGGGAAAGTTTAAAGATTCTATTAGGGCCATTTGTTGCTTTGAATTAAACATCTTGTGGTTCTTTTTAGGCGGGGCTGAAGAATCGACTGTGATTAATGAAAACACCAGAACCACAAACTGAAACCTTTGCTTTGCTGGGATACTTGGTGATGGTTGGCTAGAGCTAAGAAAGCAGTGATTCAGAAGAGTCTAGCATTATTGAGGTGAAATCTTCTGGGAAGTATTTCCCAAGAGCACCCAGAAGCTGGGTTCCAGAGGTGGCCTTGCACTGGCAGCCAAACTTGGTACTGTAAGAATCACCCAGGTAGTACTGGGTTTGAAGGCATGAAGGGTCATGAAAACCAGCTGAGGCTTGGCACTGTGAGAGGCCAGGAGAGCATTGGGGAAGGCTACAGCTTCAGCAGCTGTTGAAAGCTCAGGACTGAAAGAGTCATGCACAGAAGTTGAGGCTTGGCACCATGAAGGGAGCCCAGGAAAGGTTATCGGTGAAAGTACAGCTCAATTGCAGCAGAAAATCCCAGCATTTTGAATATGCCAGTACCATGGGATGACCACTGAAAGAAATGCTTTTCCTCCTCTCCTCCCCTCTCCAGAGATAGGGCCACCTAGCTAGCAGAAGAAAGGGGCATTCCTCCCCTCCTCCCCTCTCCAAAGATAGGGCCATCTAGCAGATAATTCCTATGGTACATAAGAAAAGGGCATTCCTCCCCTCCCTAAAGATAAGGCCAACTGGCTAGCAGATATTCTCTGTCAGCATAGGCTCTTCCGAACAACAATGGCCCTGGGATAAAGAATAACCACAAGGACGACTCACTAAGAATCCCCAAATTGTGTGAAAGGTCAACAACCAACTCAGGCTGTGACCAGAATCTGCCTCAAGAATGTATAAAAAGTGTGAGCTTTAGGAATTGGGGGTCGCCTCTGCCTCATGTGCAGGACGGCCCCAATGCATTGGAAATAATAAACCTCTTGCTGATTGCATCGCTCTCGATCTCCGTGTCTTTGCGAGGGGGAACTACTGGTAGTTGCGACCTTCATGGGTCCAACACCACCAGTAAGAGCAGCAATTGTGAAACAGAGACATCTAGAGCTTAGAAAATAAGCTGTGTGTGTGGTAGAGGATGGAGCCAGAAAAGTGACCTAAGCCCCTTAGAGGAACCCAGAAGATTGTGAGCAAATCCCAGAGATTGGAAGTTGAGTTACTTATATTTTGGAGTTTAATTTTGATTTGATTTGATCGTGACTGCATCTTCTTTCTTCCCTCTTGAAATAAGAAACTTCCTAATTTATTTTTTATTTTATAAGACCCCACAGTTGAGAGACTTTGAACTTTAAAAGACTTTGGATTTTAAAAAAGATTGGCTATTTTAAAGAGACTGAACTTCTAATGTGTTTAAATTTGTAAAGACTGGGCAACTTTTCAAGTTATTTTATTTTTCATGTGAGATCTTTGGGATGAATGAGAAAGGAAAGATATGGCTTAACAATGATGTGTTTGTGTGTCATGTTGACAAAAGGTCAGTTACACATGCTAAAGTCATCTGAGAGGAGAGAACCTATATTAAGAAAATAGCCTTGGGGGCTGGAGAGATGGCTCAGTGGTTAATAGCACTGACTGCTCTTCCAGTGGTCCGGAGTTCAATTCCCAGCAACCACATGATGACTCACAACCATCTGTAATGGGATCCGATGTCCTCCTCTGGTGCGTCTGAAGACTGTGACAGTGTACTCAAACAAAATAAATAAATAAATCTAAAAGAATAAAAAAAGAAAGAAAATACCTCCAGAAAATCGGATGTAAGCAAGCCTGTAAATCATTTTTTGGATTAGTGGTTGATGGGGAGGGCCCAGCCCATGGTGAGTGTTGTCATCCCTGGGCTGGTGTCCTGGGTACGATAAGAAAGCAGACTGAGCAAGCCATTAGAAGCCAGCCAGTAAACCCCCTCCATATCCTCTGCATCAGCTCTTGTCTCCAGGTTCCTGCCCTGTTTGAGTTCCTATCCTGACTTCCTTCAATAATAAACAGTGAAGTGGAAGTGAGAGACAAATAAACCCTTTCCTCCCCAACTTGCTCTTTGGTCATGGTGTTTTATCACAGCAATAGAAACCCTAATTAAGATGGTCATATAAAATACACTGCTTAGTTTTAAATAATAGTTCCTACTGCAGGCATGTTTCTCAAGCTGTCCTGTCTACCTCCTTGCAAAAGCACAAGAACATGTGACAGTAATTTACAGAATGTCACTTTGTTCCTGTTGGGCTCTAGCCTCTGCCTCCCTCTGCTTTCATATCTTATACTCAGCCTGAATCTCATGCACACATAGTATTGCTGTGTGTGTGTGTGAGTGTGTGTGTGTGTGTGTGTGTGTGTGTATGTTTATGTGTGTGTGTGGTTAATGAATGTACTTAAACCTATAGAAGTGTTACTAAGAACCCTTATTTTGAATTTGTCAAAATGGAGACCAGCAGAACAGAGAAATTAGGTAACAAAAGTTCCAGCCTGTGGATCCCTTTGTCCTACCTCCTAGGTATATCAGCTGGCCAGCACCTTGGTGATCTCTTCTGTTAAACAGGCGCTGGCCAAGCTGATGTTGTTTATACCAATCCACGTGTATGTCTCTTCATTAAATATTCTTAGTTTGTTTCCCTTTTAAAGAGCTTTTAAATAAAAATATTTTTACATTTACTTATTTTATGTATAGGAGTATTTTGCCTGTGCATATTATTTGTACCAAGTATGTGTTTACTGTATAAGGAGATCATCAAAGAGCATTGGCTGAATTCCCTAGAAATGGAGTTACAGATGGTAGCAAGCCCATATATGGGTGCTGGGAACTGAACCTGGGCCCTCTGTGAGAACATCAACTGCTCTTAACCACTGAGCCATCATCTCTCCAGTATCCCCCACCCCGCTTTAAAGACTTCCTGCTGTGCCTACCCTCCTTGTTAGCTGGGACTATAGGCACCACATGTTTGGCTGCAGTTTCATGCTTGTGGTAAACTGGAGGAGATAGAATTCTATTCATCACTGTTCTTCACCGTATCCACAGCCTCCTCTCAACATGCCCCACCAAGTTGGTGCATTTGCTACCAGTGAGGAACCCATACTAACAACTATGCTGAGTTTAGTCCACATTAAGTTGATATTCATGGGAATAGCAAAAAGAAATCAGTGGAGAAACAATACCAGCAAAACTCTTCCAGTCAGGAGGAAAGTGAACACCATTGTTCCCACTTTGCAGAAAGGAAAACAAGGTCAGAGATTTTATTCAGTGATCCTGGATAGAGCAGCCAGGGGGTGCCAGAAGCCGAACCTGTGCTCCTGATCTCTGCCCACCTAAGCAAAGGATGAGTGAGGGCTTCACAACTGGTGTTGTGAATGTTTGCAGAGTGTCATCATTTCTATAGGTGTTCTCCTACCGTCTATAACTACGTTTCATTTGCTTATTACAAGGTTAACTTCATTATAAAGTTACCTTGAAACCTGGCAAGCTTTCTAGGTCAGGTAGAAGCAAGAAACTTGAATTGTCCCTTAACAAAAATCACCCACTATATTTAATTATTTCCAAAATGTATATTTTAATGACAAATATGTACTTGTATGAAATTATCAAAAAGTAAAAAACATAAATTAAAATATTAAAAAATATATAAAATACATATTTTATCCCATATTAATATCCCTAAAATCGGGATGAGTTTTTCAATCAATAGTATTTTACAGTATTGGCCAAGTGATGCTTATGACATAATATTGTCATATACAGGTACAAACATCAAAGTATCAGCATCAAAATATGTAGCATTTGTAGGCGAAAAATGATAAATTATCACTCTTCACCTTTTGAAATCAAACAGATTTCAGAAGGAAGTAACGCAATCACAGTCTTTGGTCCTTAGGTGATTTCACCATCAAATGAACATCACAGAGTAATTTATACAAATGAAAATTCCTAATGTAGCCCTAGACAACATAATTTCCTGGAAGCACTGTCCTTGGTCAAAACAACATTATGCAATTAAATAACTTTACTGTTCTTTGGTGTTTAGTTGTACAGGTCAATTCTACCACGTCAGCTAAAACAAATGTGTGGAGGTCACAAGACAACAAGCAGGAGTCAATTCTCTTCTTTTACAATGTGAAACCTGCTGAACAAGCTCAGGTCTTCTGCTTGGTTGGTAAGTGTCAGCAGATAAGTGCCCTTATCTACTGACATATCTTGCTGACCCCACTTGTGGAGGATTTAAGTGTCTGTATTTCCAATACTCTCCAATACTGGCAGAAGTCAGTATTGTGAGTATATCAAGGTCATCAAGACTGACTAAAAGACTACTTAAAGGAATCAGTCTCTGAAGATGAGCTTTTAGGAATAATTTAACCACTGAATTAAACTAAATTTTTGTTTTCATTTTATGTGTACCTGACATTTTCTTAAATCACAAAGTTTACAACTTTATAAGTTAAAAAAAATAAAAAAGCATTCTAAGTGAGGCAAGAGTTTTTGGTTTCTCTGTTTGCTCATTTGTTTCTTAGCAGTAGTTGTTTTGTTGCTAGTGGTATATAAACAGTAATAAAATAATGATAAGCCAGTTGTAGTGGCAAAAGTCTGTAATCCCAGCACTCAGGACACCGAGAAAGAGCACATTTAAAGCCAGTCTGAGATGTATACTAAATTCCAGTTTAGCAGGGGCTACTAAGGAGATCTTGTCTTAAAATGTTTTTGTTGCTGTTGTTTTTGGGGAATGAATTTTACATGTATACCATCTCAGAAAGCATGAGGCCCATGGCAAACTTACATCCAACCTGAGCTGTTTGTTGTCATCTTGGGACTGAAGATGCTTTAATTACTGTTCTATGGTTCTGAAGGTGCACTATGGCCAAGCTACTTATTAAAAGAAACATTTAACTGGGAAAACCTGCTAAACATTTGAGTTATTCTATGATCATCGTGGCAGGAAGCATGGCAGCAGGGAGACAGGCACAGTGCCAGAGCAGTAGCTGGAAGCTCATATTTGATTTACAAGATGGAGACAGAGAAGGAAAGCAAGAGTGGGCCTAGTGTGGGCTTTGAAAGTTCAAAGCTGACTCCTAGTAATGCATCTCTTCCAACAAGGCTACACCTTCTAATTCTTCCTAAACAGTTCCAACAACTAGAATCTCTGCATTAAAATATATGAGCCTATGGGAGCCATTCTCATTCAAATCACTACAATGCCAAAGAGGTATATTAGACAGGCTGCCAATATTGGACTCTGTCTTAGTTAGGGTTTCCATTGCTATAAAGAGACACCATGACCAAGGCAACACTTATAAAAGACAACATTTAATTGGAGCTTGCTTACAGGTTCAGAGGTTCAGTTCATTATCATCATTGCAGGAAGCATGGCAGCATCCAGACAGACACAGTGCTGAAGAAGGAACTGAGAATTTTACATCTTGAGCCGAAAGCAGCCAGAAGACTCCTTTCTGAAGGCAGTTAGAAGGAAGCTCTCTTCCATGCTAGGTAGAGCCTGAGCATAGGAGGAGACCTCCAAGGTTCACCCTAAGAGTCACACATTTCCTCCAATAAGGCCACGCCTTCTAACATGCCATTCACTATGGGCCAAGCATATTCAAACCACCACAAACCCCAAGCTTAATTCTAGAGTGACTGCTACTCATTGAACAGTTAGGATATAGAGGAGTCTATAATCAGACCAAGCTCATTTCTCCCAGGTAAATGTAAGGTTTGGAGAAGAAGTGGCTCTTGTTCCACATGGTAATTTTAATATTGAAAATACTGGTGATGCCTGGAAGAGTTAAATAGTTGAGGCCTTATCTCAGATCATTCAGATTTTAAAAACAGAAGGTGATTCAGAAGAATCCCCATGATCCGGTGGTTGGCCCCACACCCAAGTACATGTGGCTAGCACTAAGTGGGCTTAGTGGGGAGAGGAAGAGGAAGGAGAAGAAGGAGCTAGGGAGGAAGGAGGAGGAGGAGCTGTTGAAGTTGTACAGAGGGGAATGTTGGTGGAGGTTTGAGGGGTGAATTGGAGAGAGAGGTGAGATTTCATGTTTTAATTTACACACGCACAAACTCTCAATCTATTTTCGTGAAAAAAGAGAGAAAAGAAAGAGCAAAATAAAGGATGTGGAAAGAAACAAATGAAACACATCCCTGCCAATTCTGTGGAAAGACTGTGGGTCACAGGCGTCCATAGTGCTCTTAGATAACATAAAGTGAAAACAAAAAGTAAAAAGTTTAAGCAAAGCGAGTTTATTCAAGCAGATGTCAAGTGTTCTCATGCAGTGGAGGCAGGAGAGTGGGGCAGTAGAGAGGGGAAGGGAGAGAAGAGAGAATATAGCAATATAGCAATGCCACAGGTAACCTAAGGGCAAAACAGAAACTTCTGATATTTGCTATTTTCACTAATTATCCATGCCTTTCGCCTGAAGTTTAAGAGAACAGCTAGGGTTGCCTGTGTTTGTGCCTTTATTTCTTCAAGACATGTCTGTTTTGAAAACCTAAACACTCTGCTCCTTAGCACAACCGTGTGAAGGTCTCTTCGTTTAAAATGTTAATTCACACTCAAACTAAATATCCTCTGATTGAAATTTTTTTAAAAAAAGGTGTATTAGTTACTTTTCCTACATTGTGATAAAATATTTAACAAAGGGGAACTTGGGGAAGAAAAGGGTTTATTTGTCTCTAAGCTTGAGGGAGTATTGCATTACAGAGAGGAAGTTCTGGAAGCAGGGGCATTTGACCACTAATCACACTGCATCTGCATCCAGGAAGCAGAGGGAGGGA
>JADRCH010000087.1:4394051-4491017 GCA_019843965.1 Rhynchomys soricoides | reverse complement strand
CTGCACCCAGGAAGCAGAGAGGGAGGGATGCTGGTGCCCAGCTTGCTTTCTCCTTAGTCAGCTGGGACCAACCTATGGAAGGATGTCATCTACATTTAGGGTGGGTCTCCTAGAAAGTCCTTTTGAGTGTAAGGACAGTGAGTGCCTGCAGAGTCCAGAAAGTCAGAAAAGGGAGTCAGAGTCCTTGGAGTTGAATACAGTGCCTGCAGGGACCAGAAGAGGACATCACATTCTCTGGAGTTGTAGTTATGCAGTTATACAGTTACACATCACGGATACTCTGGAAGAGCCATACATGATCTTAATAGATGAAACATCACAAAAAGTCCTTGGTTTTTTTGTTTGTTTGGTTAGTTGGTTTTCTTGTTTGTTTTGTTTTGTTTGCAGGGGGTGTGTTGTTTGGGTTTTTTTGTTGTTGTAGTTGTTTTGTTTTTGCAGCAAAGTCTTATTTTTGGCCTAGCTGGCCTGAAATTCAGTTGGTAGCCCAGGCTAGTCTTGAGTTCAAGGCAATACTCCTATGTCACCTTTCTCATTGCTGGTGTTATAAGTGGGTGTCATGGTGTCTAGCACTTTCTAGTTTATTTTCAAATATTCTCCCCAGAAGCCCATTTATATTATTCATGTACTCCTAGCATACCGCCACAATGGTAGGATGGTGAAGGATGGTACATCAAGGCAAAAAGAGTACAGAAATAAAAATGGCCCTGATGGTTACTCAGAGGATGCTGGTCCATGTGCATACAACCAAGATTTGATTTCATTTGGATTTAAGAAATGAGAATACTGCCCTGGATGCTGTGGAGCAAACTTTTAATCTTAGCTCTCAGGAGGTAGAGGCAGATGGATCTCTATGTGTTTGAGGCCAGCCTGGTCTAAAATGTTTTCTAAAAGTGGGCTCTGTTACACAGAGAACCCTATCTCAAAAAAGAAAGAAAAACCCAACCTCCCCCCCCATAAAAAAAACAAGACAGAAAGAATGAAAAGATAATTTTTGTTTGTTTGTCTGTTTGTTTGTTTATTGAGACAGGGTTTCTCTGTATAGCCCTAGCTGTCCTGGAACTCACCTTGTAGACCAGGCTGGCCTTAAACTCAGAAATCTACCTGTCTCTGCCTCCCAAGTGCTGGGATTAAAGGTGTGTGCCACCACTGCCAGGCTAAAAGATAAAATTTTTAACAGAAACATTTAAATAGAAAAAATCATTTGGGAGTCTTGAGATAACTCAGCCAGTACAGGTACACAACCAGAGGACTGGCAATCTGAGTTTGACTCCTGGACCTCACAAGGTGGCAAGAAGAGAATCCACATCTGACAGTTGTCTCTGACCTACACAAGTGCATGACAGGAGCCACCACATACACACACACTCCAAAAGGATCTGAACATATGGGTTATATATAATGTGCTTAACATGAAAGGCATATCTAAAACTAAGACAAGTTCAGAAGAATTGCCATAGAAGACAAAAAAAAAAAAAAAATGAATGTAACCCAAGTCATAAGAATAATATTTAAAGAATACTTCAGGCTAGTTTTGAATGCCCTAACTACTTTTCTGAAGGCAACAAGTTTCTTATTTGAAATGTAGTCCGATTATATCAAAGGGAAACATGAAGTGTGTAGTAAAAATAGTTAAGGAGGCAGAGTGAAGAGGAGAGGGTTTCCCTGACTTCAAGATGAAAGCCAGTTTGCCCACTTTTCTGTTTTCATCTTAAGTCTAACAGGAATCAGAGTTTCGGAGCTCGAGGGATGGCTGAACCACTAAAGACAGCTCACACACACAAATACAAGAAATTGAAGACTTGTATAGAGAGAACACAAGTCTTAGTTTATGTGGCAAAGTCCCCGCCCCCCAATATTAATAGTGCCTCTAATCGGATATTTGTTTCAGATGTGTGTGTTTGTAACATGAAGTTGTGGGGGGCCAGTAGAGTGTGTGTGTATGTATGTGTATGTATATATATACTCAACATATATTGTATACATGTATGAAGAGAAGAATCATTTGCTTGACTCTGGCACCCTCTGGTGATTAAAGCACAAAACATCTTTATGCAAGCAAGTTTTCCCAAAAGCATTAGGACGTTCACATTCTGATATTGCTTGTTTCGATAAGTGAAACCAGCACAAACTGTTAGCATTGCAAATTGGACCATCTAACAGTCCTCCCCAATCTCAGCTTTGATGTCCATATCCTTCAATTTTGTCACTGGCTGAGTCTTATTACCACTGCCATCTTTGTCACTCTCCAGCACACCTTTTGTCTCAGTTCTCAGTAACTCAGTCCACAGATGTCCTTCCCAACACTCTTCCCTGCTTCTGCAATGTTCTCCTAAGTAATGTCTTGAGGTTTGCCACCCCTAAATCTTGTCTCCTTTTCAAGTCACCATTAGTGACCCAATTCCAATAACCCTGGACACCCCACAAGTACCTGCACACTTTACCTCGTTGTGCTTCATCCTGTGCAGCCTTCTTTAGTTCCCATGACTGCTGGAAGTCCACAATCTTTTGTTATATTTCACACCCCTGAGAGCACCTAGACTCCCTTTTTCATTTAGGCAGACTCTAGACAAAACCCACTAACACTAACTTCTCTATTCTTTATTTTCATCCTGAATATGAATGAAACTGGGGAAAAAGCATAAGAATAATGACTCATCTGATTTTAAATTCAGGGTCAAGAATCCTAATGTCCCACTAGTATCCAACGCTGATAATGTATGGCTGCAAGCACCAGCCTTTCTCACTCTGTGTGTGTGGGGGGAGGGGGAGGATGGGTAGGGGAGAGGGAGAGGGAGAGGGAGAGGGAGAGGGAGAGGGAAGGAAGGAGAGAGGGAGGGAGGGAGGAAAAGAGGGAGGGAGGAAGGGAGGGAGAGAGAGAGAGTCTTGCTATATGACCCAGGCTGGCCTCAATCTCATGATTCTCCTGCCTCATCTTCTGAAGTACTGAAAGTACAGGAATATGCCACCACTCCTGCCCTTATTTTTCTATTTCAATAGTCATCAGATTCATTCATTCATTCATTCATTCATTCATACTCCCAATCATATCCTCCCCGCAAATGCACATGTGTGTGCCACTCTCAGGTGATAATCTCATTTCCTGCTTTACTGAAAAAAAGGAAGCAAACGGGAACTTTGAGATTACTGGCAGTGCCCACCCACCTTATTCTAATGAGAGGAGCAGTCTACCTTTTTATGTAAAGGCCAGGGTAGCTGCTTTGTATCAAATCCCATCTCTTTCCTTCCTCAGTGACAGGACAGCTCTTTCCTCTTTCTCCTCTGCATCATCTGATAAATATGAAGTTTTCCTGGGCACTTGGCCCAGCATAAACATGCTGGTATTTATTTACCTCATTTTCAGTCTTTCTCTTAATCCCACATTTCCTTCCAACTGTTCTATTGCTCTGCTCCCTTTTACAACAAAACTCTTCAAAAATCCCCACAAATTCCATCAGCTCTTAAGTCTTGTCCCTGTTTTCTTTCAAACACTCTCTACTCAAACAAGGAGACTAATAATAAATTGCTGGATTAAATGTGAAGTGGTTTTGTAGGCAGCAATAGATAACTAGACAGAGACAGTAACTTGGGCCTTCTCCAGGGGGAGTGAGCTCATCCTAAAAGCATGCTGCTGTAGGAGTTGTCAATTTACATCACTAGGATATGAGGAAGAGCTGGGGATGTGTGGCTCTTGTGGGTTATAATCATCAAAGGTAGGTGTGGCCTCACATGTCTACAAACTCACCACTAAGGAGGCTGAGTCAGGTAAACAGCAACCAACCAGTGTAAGGCTAACATTGGAATCCGAATCACCCAAACAAACTGCAATTAAACCAAAGCCATTAACGAGGGCATTCTTCCCAAGGATCATGATTTGGAATGCAGCATTCTGGTGGAATAAAGAAGGTGGCAGTGACACTTTGAAAAGGATAAATAATAAAAGTCTAGAGTCTGCAACTGAAAAATCTCTAATATAATTTAGACAAAAGATAGCAACATTTACAGAAATAATGGGCCCATTATGTTCACCCTGGGGATGGGGCATGTCCATTTTCAATTTGAATCTCTGGGATAATACTTCCATCACTACATTAAAAATTCACTGATGAGAGCTGGTAGGTGGCATAGAAGATAAAGACACTTGCTGCTAAGCACAATGGCCAAAGATCAATCAGTAGGATCCATAGAGTGGAAGGAGAGAATGAACACCTTCAAGCTGTTCTCTGACCTCTACGCATGTTCTATGGTATCATTGCATGCACCCCTAACCAAATAAATGTTTGAAAAATGAACTGATAGGAACTAGGGGATTAGCTCAGGTGTTAAGAGTGCTTGCTGTATAATCATGAAAATCGAAGTTTGAATTGCAGCATCTATGTAACAAGTTGGACATGTCATGAATGCCTGTAACCCCCACTCTGAGATGAGCCAGAAACAAGAGGATGACTGGGCATTGCTGGCTTCCATCCTACTAAGAAAATGAGTTTCACATTCAGGGAGAGACCCTGGCTCAAAGAAGTAGGCACAAGGTAACAAAGGTGGGTATCTTTTTTTTTTTAATTTATTCTTTAATTTTTAAAAAGATTTATTTATTTATTATTTATATGAGTACACTGTAGCTGTCTTTGTGACACACCAGAAGAGAGCATCAGATCCCATTTTAGATGGTTGTAAGCCACCATGTGGTTGCTCGGAATTGAACTCTGGTACTCTGGAAGAGTAGTCAGTGCTCTTAACCACTGAGCCATCATTCTAGCTCCCAAAGGTATGTTCACCTGACCTGAAAATATTCAAAGACTGAACTTCCCAGATGAACATGTAGGTGGCAAGCCTTGCAGAGTGGCAGCTGTGATGGTAGCAAGCATTAGATGGGGTTCTCCTGAACTTGCCCTTCCACTTCTGAGAACACAGAAACAATACAAGTATGGATCCCAAATCCAAATGTCTGAAAACGGAAGTACTCCAGAGTCTGAAACTTTTTGAGTAACAAAATGTTAAAAAATGGCACAAGTGGCCTTCTGTGACACGTCACAGTAAAAATGCAGGTGCAGTTACCTTCAGACTGTATTGCTAAATTTATGTGAATAAGGGCATGTGAACGCATTTTGCACTTGGATTTGGGTCTGATCTTCAGAGTTTAAGGAATACATACACATATTCCCAAGTCTGAATCACTTATGGCCCCAAGTATTTTGGATCAAAGGATACTCAACCTGTAACCGTGTCCCTAAGAGAAGTGCAGAGATTAATATCAAAAGTAGAAAGGATGACCAAAACCTCCCCCTAATTCCTATTTAACTCATCTCCTTAGAGGAAACAAAAATGAAGTAGATTACTATATTATTTTAGCCTCAATCAGATTGAAATACCAATCTCCAAGGCAGCACAAGACTAAGATTTTTAATATAGACAACACAGCATCTAGTAGCTAGTATGCAGCCATTAACCTAACAGATGTTTCCTAACTGAAAATCTGACAATGTACACAGAATATAAGGATATTTGTATGTCCACTGAAGCACACCATGATTATGGAGGTTTTAAAATATCAGATGGCTAAGATAACCAACTCTGTGAATGCTCAAAACACTTTTCTCCAGGCTTTCACAGAGTCGATCAATGATTCCATGTCACAAATTGGCTGTGGCAGTATACAAGGATAATACAGTTGCACTTAAAACATGGTTTTAACTTTTCTCAAGGTGTTATCACTCTTGCAGTGTCCCGAGTCTACCAGTAGCCAAAGCTAAAGCTAAACCCCTGTTGTTCAAGAAGATGCTTGGCAAACTTCTGCCGAAAAAGATCTGACAGTAGACATTTCAGACTTCTGAGCATGTAGTTTCTGTTTTCTCTGGTGCAGTACAAAAGCAGCATGGGCTGATAAATAAACGTGACGTGTGGAGAAGACGGAAAGGTCTTTGCTCAAAGATGAACATAAGTCAAAGGGGACACCGACACCCTAACCTGGCGAACCTGGCTTACAGCCTCTAGGAACTCTTTAAGAGTAACTTCTAAATTTAAAGACAACACATCAGGATAGAAACACAACCAGGGCAGGGATATTGTTTGATTTTGTTTTCTTCAGCACTTTACATTAATCATGCGCTCAGCCAAATCCGGTCCTGTCTGTTCCTTCCAGCCCATCTTAAAAAGCACAATCTCTAGAGAGCTAAGTAAGCCCTTGTTACTTCCGAAAGGCTGGAATACAAACTTGGAGGTTGTTAAAAGGCAGAATCTCAGGACTGGGGATACAGTTTAGAAGTAAGATACTGGCTGGCCTGTTACATGTGAATTTGATTTCAATCCCTAGGTAAAATTTTAAAATTCTAAGGCAAATGCGGTAGTGCATGTCTTTAGTCCTAGCATCAGGAAGTGAGGGCAGGCAGATCAAGTTTGAGGCCAGCCTGGTCTACACAACCAGTTAGAGGCCAACCAGAGCTACATAGTGAGACCGTGTCTTTAAAATAAAATAAACTAACTAAGAAAAAAAAAATAGAATCTCAGGCTCCCAACTGGGTTGTTTGTAATTTCCAGTTCCCAGTAGCCCCGGGCCTTAAATATGCTAGGCAAGTGCCCACCTACTAAGTACTGAGCTATATCTACAGTTCTTGTTTTTATTTCTTTAATTAGTTAAATTCGTTCTCTGCTGATTACATGCATGCATGTATGCAACAGATTCTGACTACTCTTAAACCCCATGATCTCATCCTATATTTTAATAAGATCTTCAAGTGACTTATACACATAGTAAAGTGTAAAAATACAGATCTAATCACACATTTGTCAATGCATAAGTCAAAAAAATAATCTCTATTTAGCATGAAGATATAAAAACAAGACAGGTCTGGGAGAACAGCTCAGAGGCACTCATAAGGCCCTAAGATTCATCCCTGAGAGTAGAGAACAAGAATGATAACTTACCTCAGCTATGAGTGATTGGGTGTTAAAAGGAGAGCAGCCCAGGCCTCAGCGAGATCCAGCAATGCTGAACACTGGAGAAAGACCTCAGCTAGGGTCTATGCCTGCCACAAAAGCCACCCTAAGAGTAGCGTCCACTCTTGCTAGCAGGGGATTTGAGAATAAGCAGGGAGAGGGGGAGGAAGAAAGAAGATTTATCAATCCCCAAAGTTGCTAAGTTTTGCCTCAAGAGACAGGCGAAATCAAGACTTTTAAAAAAAATCTAGCTTCCAGGAAATTAATGAATATCCTCAATTAATTTCAGGATGAAAGTAATGAATATCTGTTTGCTGGTTATCCTGAATCAAGAAAGAAATATGGATTCAAACTGAAGACAACCTAACCCCTCTTATCAGTTTTGAAGTTTTTCCTGGAGTTGCTGGCAAGGAGACTGGAAAAGAGGAAATCCAGACAGAGAGATCTTTTTATATCTTGTGCTCTGGGCAGCAGCACCTCCAGCTTAACAGCAACTGTATTTTAGAACCGAGAGAGTAAATCTATTCTAGCAATGCTTCCCCATCCCCGCCCCCAATCCCCGAGAAAACTTCCTGTCTTTTAACCCTATGTTAAACCCTATGTTTAACCCTATGCCTCCTTTCACAGGCTCTGCCTTTAAAAAAAAAAAAAAAAGTAAGCAGGAAGAAGATACGTTTGAAAAGGAAGCGAACTAAACCAAGATAAACAGAGTTAGGTTTCACTGCAAGGCCCACCGGAGAGTTAAAGAGGAAAGGCAAGCTGTACGTGTAATGTAGGATACCACACTGTCCTTTCCTAAACAAAAGCTGTGAAAAGCTGGTCGGACTGCGATGACAGAATTCTGAAATGTCTGAAGTTACTTACATACCTCAGTCGGTGGCGGGAGGAAAGAGATAACGGTTTCTTTTATTTTTAGCAGCGGTACAGAAAGCTAAAGGTCATTTAATACAACCCGAAGATGCTTAATCTAGCCTCGCATTGTTACCACAGTTAGGGCCAGAGCCTGTGCTCTGAAGGTCAGCCGCCCATTCTTAGAAAGTCTATTAAAAGAGCTAACGTAAAAATGCAAAGGAGAATCAATCATACGATAGAAAGAAGAGCAAAGAGATTCACGGACGGACGGACGGACGGACGGGGACACACACACACACACACACACACACACACACCCTGCTATTGCCCTTTCCCTACCCCACCCCCACCCCGTCCCAGCCTTCCTCAAGCTTTAGAGTCCTAATGGTCTGGCCAATCACTGCAGTCTGAGCTCTAAGCTTTCGGGTGGGTCATCTGAGAAGTTGTAAATCTCGCTCTTGCGGACAGTTCTTTGTCAAGCTCCAATGTCTTCCTGGCTGCCTCTCAGCCTTTTCTTTCTCCCAGCATGAGATTCTTGGGTAAATTGTAATTTCTTTGGGTCTATTGTGTCAATAGTCTGACAGCCAAAAGTACAGGCATTCCTGACTGGCATTCCTGGCTACTGCATCAAAACTATACATAATCCCAAGCAAAGAGGACAATGTTCAATACAGGTAAAAAGCCTGAACCAAGGCTCTGCGGTCAGTGTCCAGGGGACACTGAGATAGATTACTGGGGACTAAAGAGTTTGTTGTGAGAGTTATTCATGCTGTGAACATACAGACAGGAGCAGCAGTGTGGCAGGGGCTCTCAGAGTTTGGGGAAGACTCTCAGAGACCTCATGGGGAAGTTTCTACAGAGAATCAGAGCATACACGGAATGGGAGCCTCTTCTCATACAATTTTAGGAAGGGGGTTCACCAAGATTCTACAATCAGGCTCCTGATTCCCAGGCAGAAGGCAGAGAATGGGGTGGGGAACAAACCTTCGGTGTAGTTGCTCTTTCCAAGTGAGCCTGCTAGCAAGTGACACATGAAGTACCAGTTGCATGCATGTCAGCATCTGTGAGAGGAGTCTGGAGAGGCTGGGATCTAACCGTACATCCTCGCACAAACTGCTGTAAGTGATCAAGTTAGCTGAAGAAGACATACTCTCTGGGCATCACTTCTGCATGTAGACAATGTTAGCTTTATAAGCTAATTAGGCCATGCTTACACGCAGAAGCTTCCTCCTTACAGCCACAGCTAATGCAAGAAACTGAGAGCCTGTCTATGACTCTCTAATCCCTTAGCAGACTTCCCAGGTGCACAGTTTTTCAGGAGAATGGCAAGTGTCATTTGTTCTTCCCCAAAGGAGTTTACAGACTTCAGGTTACCAGACACCCAGGACATCAGAGGGTTTAGTGGATCCACCTCAACTAGATGTGCTCTCCAGCATTCTCAGAGTCATACAATCCTTCTCCAGAATGCAGGGCCACCTCCCCTGTGACCTGGGAATCAAGGACAGCTTGACTCATACTGAAGATGACTCATTAACCATATGACATGAGACCTTTCCCTTCCACTGGGACCTATAAGAAGGGACTCCTGTTCTACTTCATGATCCTGAACTCTCACAGAACCCACCCCTGCTGTGTGTGAGTCTTCCTATGACATTGGGGCCAGAACCTTGCTCAAAATTCCTGCCATGCTGCTGTTATGCCTGCCTACCCATGGAATTAATAACTCTTTGATAAGTCTCGAATCCAAAGGACAGTCTCCCTCAGTGCCCCCTTACATCAGACAAGTTTAATACAAATCAAGCATTCTCTATAAGAAGAAACTAGAGAGACCCTGCCTCTAGCAATATAAAAGAAGACCTCCTAAATGTTATGTTCTGACCTCATCCCATGGATGGTGCAAACATGTGCAGGTGCGGGTGAATGTGTGCTCACAACACACACACACATACACCAAATTAATTAATTAATTAAAATATTTATTTTAAAAGATGAGAGGGGCTGATGAGATGGCTCAGTGCATAGGTACATGCTAGATGACCAGAGTTCCATACCTGGAACCCACTGGTGGAAAAAGATCTAATTCCATTCATGCATCATGGCATGTGCACACCAACACATATACACAGAAACTAAATAAAGAAAAATGTAATTTAAAAAAAGGAAGGAAGGAACAAAGAAAGAAAGAAAAAGAAAGTGAGCATTTTGTCTGGGAGCATGCAGCAATGTGGCAGTCCTGGTGAGAGCAATGATCTTCTACAGAGGAACATGCTTCCTACTCTAGAGCTATAGCAGACTATTGAAGAAATAGTTACCAAGGAAATGGAATTTCCCCAGGATCTCCTGCTGAGTAGGAAAAGCTTCAAGCTTGCTGCTGATACAAAAAAGTGGATAGATAGACTGGGTTTGATAGAAACTAACTCTCCTCAGATGGCCTTTAGTTAGGAATTTAAGGTGCCAGACACCCATGGTCACACAAAACTTCCACTGAGTCAGTGGTCTCTGGGTTCTTATCTCTCCAATTCAAAAAATGAAATTCTCAGGTAATGATAAAATGGCAAAGCAAAAACACCATAGGTCTCATCTTAAAGGAAATAGGAGGATAGTTTATTCTAGAACCATTTCAAGTGACCGTAGTCCAGGAACACAGATTACAGTTACTCCAGATTCTATGTCCCAATGTAGAATCAATTTCATGGTTTTACAGAACAAAGAAAGTCAAAAAATCAAGGCCAATTTAGAATACATTTAGAGAGGTGGTTACAGCCAGAGGGGGCTGAGTTTCTACAAGCCTGAGATGCTATGGATGACATTCGTAGCTTTTGAGTTGGTAGAAGCTAGGAGTCTGCTAAGTTATTCAATTTCAAACTTTTTTTTTTTTAATCTGTTAGTCACAGAATGTTAGTTCTGACACAGAGATGGGTAAAGTATGTCGATTGGGAGGGGGCTCACTAAAACTACCCAAGACAAGGTAATTAGCCTTTTAACCTGCAAGATTCCACTCTCTCCATGGTACTGCAGATCTAATCAGTCTGATCAGACATAGCCTCCTCTCAGGAGCTGTCCTTCACACTTCCTCTTGTCTGCAAAGCATCACATTTTGGTTATGAGTGATGTCACATGTCATTTGTTAAATTTCACAGGCTCCCTCACAACTAGGAAGCTCATTCATAGGATCTGATGTAGCTGAGGCTGAATAGTGGGCAGAACAATGTCTCCAGGGGAGAGAATAGCTGGTAAAGGCCAGAAAGAAACAAAATCCTGAATCATATCAAACCATTCACATTTGGATTATTTCTTGTACTCTCTGTACCTGACATAACATGTGAACTAAGAGGACTATACCTAAGTTAAATAATCAAGAACACAGTTTGTCCTAATGGAGTAAAGGTAACAAAGGAAACATGCCTAAACTCAAACTTTATAACCAGATTGGCTTTATATTTCCGCCGTATTTATAGTTATTTGTAATACGTGAGCTGATGTATTTAAATGGTAAGAAAAGGACTTTGGGGGAAGTCAGTATAGCATTATCTTTCCCCTTTCTTATTAGGAAGATACAAACTGTTTAACTTTTTAATCTTAGTTAATTGTAATATAGGACAGTTTAGATACTAATTAAATCAAGAAACATTAGTGCTTAAGTCATAAAATATTGTGAATATTGCTATTAGACTTTTAGACACATGTCTTCTGTACAATTTGGATAATAAAAGCTAACTTGAGACATATAAAACTAAAATTTAATCACAGGTTTTAATGTCCATTTAGTAAAATGATAAAATAAAAGCTTTTAAGTTCTTTTGTTTTTGGTAAATGTTACTAAGAACAAATTAATGCTTAAAGAAATATGAATGTAAAAAATTCAAGTATTAACTTTATCTTAGGGTTTTAGATTAAATTAAATTTTACAACCTCTATGTTATTTTTAACTTACTTACAAATATATCCAGTTTTTAAATAATTTTTATAATATACTTCAATCTTAACATTCTTACTGTTTTTATAAAATTTAGAAAATAAATTTAATGAGTTAATTAAAAATGGAAGACCAAGAGGCTTTACCTAAAACACATAAAGCATGGTGTTTTAGATATCTTACAGTTAGAAGTACTAGTTAAAATATGTTAGTAGTTTTGTAACCAAACTTAAATTCAGTATGTGTTAAAATTTAGGACATTATATCAGATGACATGGAATTTTGTTGTTGTTAAAAACAGCATTTACTCTTTATTTTACTTAAGAGGTAACAAAGTAGGTCAAGGCATCCAGATTAGGATAGAGTTTGCATTATGACTTAACTGTTCATTTTTAAGCTAATAACGAGGATAACTACTTTTTAAAATATATTATGTTGCTATATATTAATGATCTGTAAACTCTAAAATATCTATATAAACCTTAAAGTAGGTTTTTTGATGATAATTTTAAAAATTATTTAGAGTTGTCTCTCACATAGTTCTGGCTAAAATGCAGATCTTGAAAAATCCACTCATTTGTTTGTTTTTAAAGAGGCAGTAAAAAAGAAATCAGTAAATATCCTTAAAAATGTTCATATTCATATGTATTCATATATATGTAAAACATATACATAAGCACAGATATAAATTATCTTCTTAATATTTGGAATAGAATTTAGTATTTTAAGGGAGTGCACTTATTCACAGAAGATCAAATCCTGCAGCAGGAGCAATCATCTCTTAAAATTAATATATGTCGTCAGACAATATGGGCCAGAACTGGGATAAGGTTCAAAGAAATAGCATCTAGACAAATACTGTGTGAGTATGTATATCTTATCTCTAAAAGCAGATTTGAAAATGTTGTAATTTAAAAACTCAAGTTAATTGTTCCCCTTTAAGATGTGTTCCCTTTAAGATGAGCATTCTGGTTTCTATGTCCACATATATTATGCAAACAACAACAAAAAAACATAATCACATGTGTACTGTATATATATATATTATCATACATAATAGACATTTAATAGCAGGGTGGTCAGTGGTGGTGCATGGCTTTAATTCCAGCACTCAGGAGGCAGAGGCAAGTGAATCTCTGTGAGTTTAGGGCCAACTTGGTCCACACAGAGAAACTGTCATAAATAAATAAATAAATAAATAAATAACAAAACAAAACTCCAAGATTTTGAACATTATTATTTGTTTGTATTATATTTCCTATAATCCTCATTATGAAAAAGAAACAAAATAGAGATTTTCAGTAAACATGTAAAGCTATTAATTTATATGTGGTCCAGGACAAAAACAAACAAACAAAAAATACATACATGCACTTAACAGTTTTATATTTTAATATTTTGGCCTACTCAATTATTCTTTTTACATTAAATGTAGAAAAGTGACCAGGAATGTTAAAGAAATAATAAAACAAGCAATCACTGGAATAACCACCAAAACAACTAATGAATGACGCAAAACTCCCACAATGTCCTAAAGGCAAGATAGCTGAGTATATGGTCAGAAGCACAGACGGATGGGAGTTAGAATCCTCTGGCTCAAAGTTGTAACATTCATTAAATAAACTTAGACTTTAGAAAAACAAGAATATTTTGGAGAAATAACAAATTGTATGTGATTTATATACATATGAGATGAAATCTATGTAGTATACATATATTTAGATTTTTATTTGGAAGGAAATCCTGATCAGATTTATGTACATGACATTAATTTTTATAGCTTAATGAAATCTTGACTCCAACAAATTGTTTAAAACAATAAACATTTTAAGGTTTATGAAACATTTAACACTTCCAAATATATTATTATTGTTTTTAAAAAGCTTTTTATTGATTCTTTGTGAATTTTAATCATGTACCCCAATTCCACTCATCTCCCCATCCCTTCATATCTGCCCTTTGTCCTTGCAACCTCCTCCTTAAAATAAAATAAAATACAATAATAAAAATAATACGAAACATAGCATAGAAGACATCTCATTGTGTGGGCTATAGCTTTGGTTCTACAGGACTGGCCCTTTCACACACTCCAGCAGTTCATAGACAGGGTAGATGTTGGGAAGGCCCAACTCAAAGCCCTGGATCTGAACCTGGGTGATAGCTGAGTTAGTCAGTCTGCTAGCTCTTAGGCACTCACACCACCAGGGTGCGATCTCCAGCACTGCTCCTGGCCAGCTCAACCAAGTGCTACAGCTGGCAAAGGGCAGAATCAGCTCTCCTGCTCTCTGTTGAAGTTTGGTCTGTTGCTGTGTATTGTAATGCTAAATTCTGTACCTGAAGGTCTAGCAAACCTTGTACCTTAATTTAAAACTATTGGTTAAGTAAAAATGTCTACAGCCAATTACTGGAAGGATTAGAGGTAGGCAGGCTTTGGGTTACCTGATTGGGGGTGGAGAAGTGAGGAGAGAGGAGAACAAGGAGGAGAGAGAGGAACAAGATGGGAGGAGGTGTATCATGAGCGCATGGCCAGGAGAAACAGAAAGTGTTTGGGGAACCCTGATGGGGAGGTAGCCAGGCCAGCAGTTAGAAAAGTAGATTAGGGGTTATCCTCTAGTAATTGTCAAAACTCAAATAAAATAGCCACAGTCTGAGTCTCATTCTTTATAAGCTAGTCTGGGTACATTTAAATTGGTTTAACTACAGCTCTCATGCCCTCAGAGCACGTTCACCTGTACCACTGCCACCAATGCCAGAACAGACTGTGCTTCCCAGCTAAGGTGCAGGGTGTGCTCTCCCCAGTGCTGCAGCCAGTGAGGGACAGGGCCAGATTTCCTGCTCTCGTGATCCTGGAGCCACCTCATTCCATTTCTGCAGGTAGTGAGGGGCAAAGGGGAGTGAAGGTATCTTCCCAGTACCCATGCCACCTTACAGCAGATGTAAGCTCTCTCACTCACTTCCATGGGGCTGACTCACCCATATCCTGCCCCCAGGGCTGGCTCTACTGTGCTGCCCAGATGAGATGCAGGGCTGACTCTCCAGAGTGCTGCCACAGGTGGGAAGTGGGGCCAGTGAGAAAATCTCTGGACATCCATGTGGTCCCAGGCAGCAGTACAGACCAGGGACATCCATGTGGTCTTTAGTAGTAATATGGATCATGAATATCTATACAGATTCCTGCTGCAGCTTGGCCATGGACACAGACATGGCCCTCAGCAGCAGCATGGGATTTCACCATGGCCTCAGGTGGCAGGCCAGGGTGTCTCCAGTTCCACCTCTCTTTACAGTGTTCAATGTTCTGCTTCTCTTTCTCTCCCATCTCTCTACTACATACACTGTAGTGGCTTCTGCTGAAAGAGGACCAAGAGGCTAGATGGCCTCTATGTGTCTACAGTCAGCCAATGCTGTGTGACAGTGGGCTAGCCTCTGGGTGTCTCTGTTTGTAGGACCGTGAAAGACAGTCTGATTTATGGTTGACCTAAGGTTTAAAACTCCAGAGACCCAGTAGGGGGTCCCCAACAGGGGATAACCCCAGCAGGGGATAACTGTACAAGGGATGATAGGTATTTTGCCATGCTCCTGGGCCCCAGGCTTCTGACACAAGACCGCAGCCCTCCATAGGTCTGTGACTATCAGTCACATAAGGGCAACAAATGCCCAAGCCCCTCCACAGGTAGAGGTCACATAACCTCAAGATATCCCCATTTTAATGAGATACCCCGAGGCTTAGCCAATAAACTCCCTTTCCCAGCTACTCCTCCCTGCAAAAAGTATTTTAACCTCAGGCCCACCCTGAGAAAGTGGGGTACAGTTTCACTCATCGAGACTCTTCACCATGACAATAAATGCCCTAAAACCATGGACTGTCTCTTTCCATTGGAATCTGCCCTGGGGAACAATGGAACAGGCCTTCGTCTAAAGAGTCATGTTTAGTCTCCCGCAGAAGGCCTCCCAGTGCTCCCAGCCGCGGCCTCTACCAAACCAAGCAAGCTAGCTGCCTACAAGCCAAAGACTGGAACCCTGGTGGGACCCAGCCAGGCTCCTCCCTGTCTTTCCCCCTCTGCCCTGGGCTAGCTCCATCCCACAAGCCCCCACTCCGTTCTCAGCTCTTCTGCGGCATCCAGAAGTGCCTGGGATGCCCAAGAGCCTGAGAACCAGATGGAGCCAGATCCATGAAGTCCTCGGTACTCCAGGCCGTGATCCCCTACCTCCAGACGTCACAGCTTGACACCTGCCTGGTGGTACCCTGGGGTGAGTGCGGTCAAACTTCCCGTGTCTTACCTCCCCCAGAGGCCCAATCCCTGGGGCGCACACGGACACACACCACTATAACCCAGCATCCATTCATCTGTGCCACTGAGTATCATGGAAGTGGGCAGGAGGACTCTGAGTGTCCTTGGCCCAAAAAGCATGATGTGGCCTGGCGACAGTCAGATCCCCAAAGATATTATTTTAATGGGTTTAGAGTACTGAAATATATACAGTAGTATTTATAAGTGCTAGATATATGTTCACAGTATTTAAACTTGTGAATATACATGTGTAATTTAATTGGGTATGCGAAAAGTAATTTTATCACATTAGAAAAATAAATTTTAAAAAAGAACTGAAATGGCCACAGTTTGTCAAAAAAAAAATCCTTTTAACATAAACAACATATGAAAATAACCAAAAACACACTAAAATACTCGTCATGGACATATATGACGCAACGACATGAAATTTGGTACACCCAGTTAAGAAAAAAAAAATAAGAAAGTTTATCTCTGTGTCTTTGAGATATGAGAGCAGTTTAATAACAGAAGACCAAACGGTAAAGCTTGTCCTACAGAGACTAAAGGTAGTCTCTCTCTCCCCTTTCTCCCCTTCCTCTCCCTCTCTCTCCCCCTTTTTTCTCTTCATTCCCTCCCCCCTTTTGGTGTGTATGTGTACCTGTGTGTGCCCCTGTATGTGTGCACGAGGTGTGTGTGTGTGTGCGCGCGCGCGCGCGCGCATGCGCGCGCACGCGCATGCGCGTTCATGTTCTTATGTGTATGTGGCTTAAGATGCAGAGGTGTTGTCAAACTTGTGTGACTGGACAAGAAAGTGCAGAAAGAGGCTCCTCCATCTTGTATTCTAGCTGAGGCCATTCCAGGTTAACCTCTGACCTCTTTGATGGAGAATCCCATAGAAAACTACCCAGTCTATTCAAGGAACCAAAGATCAAGATATCCCAGCTAACTTAGCCTTGGAACCTCCTCCAGCTGACTGTTCATCTTAGCTGCCTGTTTGTGAGCAGCCCCCTCCTGCTGGTTAATGCTTAGCTTAGCTTCTGTTAAAACTGCTGATTTCAAACTACTTACTCTGCAAAGCTCACCCTGCAGTTTCTGAGCAAAATTCCTAGATAGGTCTCTGCTATTAAAAATATGGGTTCTGGACACTCCTAGATCCCTGAAGACTTGGGTATGGTCCCAGACAGCTAGAATAAAATCAACTGGCTACACATTGTGTCCATGTGGTCATCTTTGGTGAGCTTCTGGTAACACCTGGAGATCGAAACTTGTGACCCAAGCCAGAGGTTGGTCTAGCCACTTCTTCTCAAAAAGCCAATAAAAAGAGCCAAAATAAAAAATGGAAAGCAAAAAGGGAGATTTACTCAATGGATCTGCATTGGGAAGGGGGACAAAGAAATCTAAGACTCCTCAAGTCCATTTTTAGGGTTCTGGGGTGAGCATAAAATTTAAATAGAAGGCTAAGGATTTCTGTAGTTAAGCAGTCCTGGTCACACCCATCTTTGACCCTTCCTTATTTGGATTTAGTCTCATCCTGACCAGATATTAGAATTGTGTAAAGTCTCTTTCTGGGAGACAAGCACACTCTCTGTCTGCTGTTCTTTTTCTTCCCCGAAGATGAGTGTCACAGGAGACTTCCTCATCTTTAGCAAGTTTCTATTATTTTAACAGTCTGATTATCAGATTGACCATCTCTTTAGAATGTCCTTGTATCCGCCACACCAGCTGCATGGAAGAATCAGGTTTTATAAGAAAAAGAAAAGAAAGAAAGAAAGAAAGAAGAGAATGAGGATGTATTGTAGGATTTGTCTTTAGCTTTTAAATTTACATTTTTAAATTTTAAATAAAATAATTTTTTATTTTAGCATAGAATTTTATCCACATGTACTTTTTAAAGAGTTTCTTATTATTATGAATTGCCAATTGTATTAGTTTTTATAGTTCACTTTACATTTTTCTTCAGTTAATTAATATTTACTTTACGTCTCAATCACAGCTTTCTCTGCCTCCTCTCCTCCCAGTCCTCCCTCTCACCTCCCTCACCCAATATTCCTTCCCTTTTCCTTAGTGAAGGGGAGGCCTCCCATGGATATCAATGGCCTTAGCAGACCAAGTTGCAGTAAAACTACATGTATCTTCTCCTGTTGAGGCTAGACAAGGCAGCCTTCCCAGTTTCACATATTAATTAAAGGATGTTTCCTATTTTATTTTTAAAAATTTTATTCCCTAGGGCAAGGGCTTTCAACCTTCCTAATACTGTGACCCTTTAATACAGTTTCGCATGTCGTGGTGACCCCTAGTCATAAAATTATTTCATTGATACTTCATAGCTGTAATTTTGCTTTTTATGAATTATAATGTAAATATTTGATATGCAGGATATCTTATATGGGATCCAAAGGGGTTTTGACCCCCAGATTGAGAGCCAATGCCCTGGGGCTTTGTTAAGCACACAAGATAAACCAGTTTGGAGGTATCAAATGTTTAGTTTGTCTTTAGATCTCTCCATTTGTCCAAATATTTACAAGTCAGTTGGTAATTATCATGTATAACCCACTAGAGTACCAGACAGCAGTTTCATCTCCAAGCACATCCCTATGCATTTGAAGATGAGACAAAGGACAAAAGACAACAAATCAATGCATGTCAAAGACAAAAAAAACTAAGATAAACATTTTAGGAACCAAAATGCCTTCAAAGTTCCAAAAGCAAACATAATCTGAGAAACAAGATAAACAGTCAGAATCTAAAATGTCTTTAGAGATTCAAGAGCAAGCACGCAAACAATCCAAATTAAATGACATTTATTTTTAAGAGCAAACATTTCAAAGCAAATGAACAAACTAGATACATTAAACCAAATGTTTAGAAAGCAGATTTCTATCAAAAAGAAGGTCCTAGTTAACCACCTCAGAAAAAAACAAAATGGACAGTTAACCAAACCAAGGGATGTCTGGAGCCCCAGGAAGTACTCACCAACAATCCAACGGAGAAAGTAACTTCAGGCTGTCTGGACTCCACGAATGGGTCCTTGCTGGTACTTGGCTTCCATTCAGGTGATTCCTCCAATAGAAAGTGGATCATTCTCAGAACCCCAGATTGGGATCCCTAATTGTCAATGCAAAAACCACAGCTCTAATTTTAAAGGGAATAAGAGATAGTTTATTCTGGAGCTGGTATGAGTGACCATTATTGGCTTATAGACAATTCTACTAGGCTCCTCCTGGGAGCCTAGTAACAGCGACCTAGCAACAGCTTGCATCATCACTGCTGCCAGGTACAAGCCAGGTGCCTCAGCTTTAAGAATACTTGCTATCCCACACTCTCTCCCCTTCTTCACTCTCTCTCTCTTTGTCCCCACATGTTCCTAACTGGCTTCTTCCCCCTCTTTCTTCCTCTTTCTGTCTTTCTCCCCTCCTTTTTCTGTCTCTACCACCTTCCAGCCACATTTCCTCCCACCCCCCGAAAAGTCTTTATACTAGGCATATTGAATGATGTGATTCCTCACGGGGATACCTTGTCTGGTCTCACCAGGTATTCTGCCACCACCACCACCACCACAATGATGCAGTAGCATTATGAAATATAACAACAGTGGTGGTTTGAATATTCTTGGCCTAGGGAGTGACACTATTAGGAGGTATGGCCTTGTTGGAGGAAGTGTGTCACTGTGGGGGTGGACAGTGAGACCCTCCTCCTAGCTGCCTTGAAGATAGTCTCTCCTGGATGCAGTCAGATCAAGATGCAGAACTCTCAGCTCCTTCTCCAGCACCATGTCTGCCTAGATGCTGCCATATTACCGACCATGTTGATAATGGACTGAACCTCTGAAACTGTAAGCTACCACAGTTAAATGTTTGTCTTTATAAGAGTGGCCTTGGTCATGGTGTCTCTTTACAGCAATGGAAACCCTAACTAAGACAACACCCATAGCTCAGGAACACAGATTTAGGTTAAGCAAGGCATATTTACAATACATTGTCCATAAGTCTTAGATGCTGTTTGGTGACACTCGTAGCTTTGGGGTTGCTAGGTACTAGTGGTTTGCTAAGTTAATAAACTCTAAAATGTTTTTATCTGTTATTCACAGGACATTAATTTGGACACAGAGGTGGGCAAGGGGAGGCTGTTCTGAAAGCCAAAACTAACTCAACATAAGGAAATTAGCCTCTGGGTCTGTAACATTCCAACCTCTCCTCGGTACTAAAATTCTAGTCACTCAGTCTCTGGAGACAAAGCTGCTAAAGTTATCATTCACAGGATGAAGTTTATTGACTCACCAGGGAAGATATATATGAGGGGTTGTTTGCCCAGTTTCTTGAGCACCCTTGTATATGTGCAGATACAAGATGAAGATAGTTTCAGGGTAAAAGCTGAGAAAGTCAATCCCAAAAGTATCACATAAAACTGATGCAAAACACATATTTCCTACCTAGCATATCCAGGCAAATTTTCAGGAGAAAAGAAAAAAAAAAAGTGTGCATGTGTTAGTGTGTGCTTAAGAAGGTATATTGTTATATTAGTCAGTGTTCCCTAGAGTAACAGAATTTATAGAATGAATATCTCTCTCTCTCTCTCTCTCTCTCTCTCTCTCTCTCTCTCTCTCGATTAGATTTATTAAAATGACTGATAGGCTGTGGTCCATCTAGCCCAACAATGGTTCTCTGTGTATGTCTGTGTAGAGAAGGTCCAAGAATTCAGTAGTTGCTCAGTCCATGAGACTGGATCTCTCAGTTGGTCCTTGGTATATACCATAATCCAAAAGAAGTAAGCACTAACGCCAGTGGAGGAATGGATTTGCTAGGAAAGGAAGGAAGAAACAGGGAGGGACACACACACACACACACACACACACACACACACACAGAGAGAGAGAGAGAGAGAGAGAGAGAGAGAGAGTTTCCTTCTTCCATGTCCTTTATAGAAGGTGTGGTCTAAATTAAAGGTGGCTCTTCCCACCTCAAAGTTCCAAATTAGAAGTTGATCTCACTTCAAATGATCCAATTAAGCTAAAAAAAAAAAAAAAAAAAAAAAAAAAAAAACCCTCACAATTGTGCCCAGACATTTTTGAGTTTTAGTTAATTCCAGGTGTAGTCAGGTTAATAACCAAGAATAACCATTATAGAAGGTGTCCAAAAAGAAGGAAGTGTTTATAGATAAACCACAGTATAGTATTTTAGCCAGCTTTATGTGTAAGAATTACTAACTTGCAAGTATTTGGGAAAACCGGGAGAAACATTTACTATCTTCAAACTGTCTTACTATGCCTGCTTAACAAAGCCTGTTTAGTTATTTTTCCATAATATACTTAGTACCAAATTGCCATATAAGTACGTGCTCATGTAAACTAAAGTTGTTAACTTGACCCAGATTTATTTTGGCTCATAGTCAAACTAAAATTTAAAGCAACAAAATAATGGTAAATGACAAAAGGTTTATTTAACCAGTGCGACCACATAGGTAAAATGGAAATGGTTAATGGCTCTAAATCTCCTTGGGGAACAATTAACATGAGTTTTTTAAGTTAAAATTTTAAATCTGCTTTTAGGGACAAGGTATCTCCTTGATCCTTATTTCTGTTCTGGTTCTACCACATGGCCCAAATTGCTTGAGGACATAAATTAATGATAAGAGATGGTTGCTCCTGCTGCAGAATTCTTCTTGTGAATAATTGCACTTCCTTGAAATACCAAATTCTACGCTAAAGGTTAAGAAGATAGTTGATGTTTGTGCTTTTGTATACATTTCATATATGAGTGAATGTGTGTGCGAATACAAACATTTAAATTATTTTAAGGATATTTTTTACCAAACGGTTTTTTAAGACCCTTATTTTAACAAGGCCAATGTAAGTGTCAACTCTTAAGTATTTTTTTAATTGTCATTTCAAAAGCCTACTTGGAGGCTTATAAGTAGATCTTTAGAGTTTACAGATTAGCTTAATGTATAACACCACAATGATATATTTAAAATTTTTAACTTGTTTTTAGTTTAAAAATGAAAATGATAGTCATAAATGACAAACTATCCTACTTTGGATGCTTTATAAACACTCATAAAAGCAAATAAAAAGCATTTCGAAGTACTAGTCAGAATAATGTAAATATTTACCAAGTAACTTAAATTTATTTAAGAAAACAAAAATTACAAATATACTTTATCTGTGTTTATAGTTTATAACTGTTACATGTTTAGGGTACTATATTTGTATGTGTGTGTTTGTGTGTGTGTGTGTCTGTGTGTGTGTGTTTGTTTTAGATACAGCCTCCTGAGATTTCATTTAAAATGACCTTATTAAAATTATTCTCTACATTTTACTGTTTTGGTATATGGATTTTTAAAACCTATGATTAAATTTTAAGGTTTTTTTTCTCATTGGACAAAGCCTTTGCTTTTTTTGGATGGTCACTGCATCAACAACAACAACCATGAACTGTTTAGAGAATGATACCTACTATGAATGAAAATTTCTGAAAAAGGTCTGTGTCTAACTATGAATGATAAATTCCTGAAAAAGTCTGGGTTTGCAGAGAGACTGATGTTCCAATTGAAATTTCAATACTGTGGAGAGACTGGAATCTTGAAGTTTTAAAGGCTTTTTATCTGGGATGGTTTCAGCCTTTTCAAAGAGACTTTTGTTGCCCTACTCAGCACTGGAACCACCTTTTTGTGATAATAAATAAAACCTTTTAAAATTATTGACTTAGCACATCATTAACTTCCATAAACCCAAAAGCTAAGCATGACATCAGATAACATCTTGGCCTGTAGAATAAGCTCCCCCATCTCCTTGTACTGCCTCTTTAATGAACCCACCAATGTATTTTAAATTTGCTTTGATTTATGACTTTCTTTGTCCTGTAAAACTATAAAAGTGTCATGAGACTACTTCTACATCAGAACATGTAATTTGTGGTAACCTAGGTCTGTGTTCTGGAGACATAGTCACTCAAAATGGCTCCAAAATAAACTATCTCTTATTCCTTTTAAGATAAGAGCTATAGGTTTGATTTTTAAAGAGAGATTTATTAATTTTATGTATGTTAAGTATACTGTCTCTCTCTTCAGACACAACAGAAGAGGGCATCGGATCCTATTTCAGATGCTTGTGAGCCACCTGGTCTATTAAATGAACTAATAATGTAAACTAATATTGTAAAAACTTAACTTTGGTTACTAAAGTTCAAAATTACTTACAGAGTCTTTCTCAAAGTGAGGCAGAGAGGGGGAAGTGGGATGGGGGGACAGAGAGAGGGGAAGTGGACATGATTTCATCACTTAAAAGAAAAATAAAATCACAACGAAGATTTCACTCTTACTTAAAAAAACCGGACTGTATCCAGATATTTTTAACCCATTTCCTAGAAGACAGTGAGCTTTCTCACACCATCTGAGAGCATACACATGCGGACTTAAAGTACCTGGATGTTACTCAATTGAGTACCTATGTAACCGAATGTAACCAAATGTTTCTCTCACTGTTTGTTAGATTTAAATTTTTAGATGCAATTTTTTTATGATATTTAGATATTCCACCAATATATCTTTAAGTGATAAAATAATCTTGGTCTTAGAGAAGTTACAACTGAAGATGCTGTGTCTGTCATGTGATCACACCTTTTTGTTATACCTGCTTGCTTACCCTAAGTCCACACTTTACTCCAAAACTAACAATTAAGAGATCCACCTGAGGACCCAGCTATCCCACTCCTGGGCATAGACTCAGAAGATGCTCCAACATACAACAAGGCACATGCTCCACTGTGCTCATAGCAGCCTTCTGTATAATAGCCAGAAGCTGGAAAGAACCCAGTTGAGGGGGGTTCCGGAGGGGAAACCAGGAGAAGGGATAACATTTGAAATGTAAATACATAAAATATCAGAGAGAGAGAGAGAGAGAGAGAGAGAGAGAGAGAGATCGATCCAAGGTTTCCCTGTCTTATATATTCTCATTACACAGTATAATTGGATAATTTTTAAAATCTAGTTTTTAAACATGACTTTAATTCTCTTTACTATAGCTGTAGATAAATGCAGTTTTGGAATTATACGAAAGGTAGCAGTATTTAATAACAATACTCATGTTTTATACATTAAGTATTGATGGTTCTAGTTATAACTGCTATCTTCAAAGTTCTATAGTGCAGTCAGCCAGGATTTTTAAAAAATCATTGAAGAATGTTTGTATTTTATAAATAAACAGGGAGGTTAACACTAAAGTGATTCCGTCAGAGGTGTCACTTCCAGCTATTTAAATATAAGTTAGATTGCTCATACAGTACAAACAACTACAAACACAGGGAAATATAGTCAATCTAGTTAAAATATGTAAATTTTGGTTATTTTAAATATATCTTTCCTTCAGGTGTTATTTTCACTCCATTATGCCAAATTGTGTCTTTGATTATTTGGTTTTAGGTATAGTCATTCCAGTTCACGTGTTGTGTCTGAGAGCATAAAAAGATAATTCAGATCTGCATCATGAGCTAGTGGTTTGATATGATCCAGGATTTTGTTTCTTAATGGCTTTTACCTGTTAAAGGATATTTGATTATTGTATATAGAAATGCTAATTGTTAGAAAAATGTAAAGGCTTAAAAAGATACAGCTTTAGTCAATTGCAGTTAGGTGTGTTCTGAGGAGTCGTAGTTGGGGTGTGCCTCTAAAGGCCTACGTAGATTAGAATGCTAGAGCATGGAAAGTCCCTGCCTATGTATGGTGAGGCAAGTTGCTTGGGGAAAGGCTTGTGTTCTTTGCTCTATGACCCCAGGCAAAGTAAGCTGGGTGGTCTTGAGATAACCCACCATAAATGTGAAATGGTTTAGCCACTACTAACTTGGCTTGGAGCTCCTACCCCTGCTCCCCCCACCCCACTCCACCCCATGTAGGGGAGGAGCTAGAGACTTCCTTTATAAGCAATTGAACCCTTTCATAGTCCTCTCTCCGTCTCTCCTTCCCTTCCCCCTCCCCTCTCTGTCTCTTGGAAGAGCCTTTAATGGAAAAGCTCAGAGTTAAGAGATACAGATGCTGGCAAGGATGTGGAGAAAGAGGAACACTCCTCCATTGCTGGTGGGAATGCAAGTTGATACAACCACTCTGGAAATCAGTTTGGCAGACCCTCAGAAAATTGGACATAATACTACCTGAGGACCCAGATATTCCACTCCTGGGTATATACCCAGAAGATGATTTAACATGTAATAAGGACACATGTTCCACTAAGTTTGTAGCCATATTTATAATAGCCAGAAGCTGGAAACAACCCAGATGTCCCTTAACAGAGGAATGGATACAGAAAATGTGGTACATTTACACAATGGAATACTACTCAGCTATTAAAAACAATGACTTCATGAAACTCACAGGCAAATGGATGGAACTTGAAAATATCATCCTGAGTGAGGTAACTCAGTCACAAAAGAACAAACACTGTATGTACTCACTGGTAAGCAGATATTAGCCCAAAAGTTCGGAACACCCATGATTCAATTCACAGCAACTGTTGGACTGAGCGTGGGGTCCCAGATGGAGGAGTTGGAAAAGGGACTGAAGGAACTGAGGGAGTTTGCATGTCCATGGGGAGGGAGCAACAGTGTCAACTGGTCAGGCCCCCCGGTACTCCTGGAGATTGGACCACCAACCAAAGAATATACATGGAGGGATCCATGGTGCTGGCCACATATGAGGAGGGCCTTTTTGGCCATCAGTGGGAGGAGAGGCCCTTGGGCTTGAGGGTGTTAGATGCCCCAGTGTAGAGGAATGCCAGGGAGAGAAGACGAGAATAGGTGAGTGGGGGAATACCCTCATAGAGGCAGGGGAGGGGTGTTGGGATGGGGGGTTTCCAGAAGGGAGACCTGGAAAGGGGAAAACATTTGAAATGTGAATAAAGTATCAAGAGAGAGAGAGAGAGAGAGAGAGAGAGAGAGAGAGAGAGAGAGAGAGAGAGAGAGGTGGATTTTCTCTTTGGTTGGAGGAGCTCAAGAGAAAGGTAGACTAGCTAGGTAAAATGACACAGAGACTTCAAAAGAGCTAGCAGTTTAGTTGTAGGATCAGGCTTGTAAATAGATACTTTGTATGTAGTTAACAAAATAAAGTTATCTTGCTGAGCCAGTTTTAACCTCAGTTTACATCTCCCCTGTGTTTACTGGTATTAATATTAGATATTTTAAAAGGTTACATTTACCAGCTCTTCTTCTTTCCAGAAGATGCTGTCCAGCTCTATTCAGCCTATACAAGTCAGATGCTAGGAATGAGCTCTTTAGCTATGTGGGAACTTATGATATATAATGAATAATATGTGGCTCCCAGTCATAAAAATAAAATTCCATGCTTGGCCAACAAAGAGGACTACCAAGGGGAATTCCTCAAAAGCAGCTGTGTCTGCAGATACTGAGTGACTAGAATTTCAGCAGTGTGGAGAGACTGGAATGTGGTAGGTCCAGAGGCTAATTACCTTATCTTGGGCTAGTTTTAGTCTCACCTTGGTGTCTGTACTAATATCTTGTGACCAATGTATAAAAACCTTTTAGAATTTATTAATTTACTAAACTACAAGCTTCTACCAACCTCAAAACTGCGCAAATTATTAAATAGTATCTTGGGCCTATAAAAAAGTTTCCTCAATTTCTATGTACCTACTTCTCTGATGTACTTCCAATGTATTTTAAACTTGCCTTAATTTATGACTATTTTTGTTCTATAAGGCTATAATACTTCATGAAACTGTTTTCACATTTGAACATGAATTTGAGGTAACCTAAGTCTTTGTTCCTAGGCCATGATCATTCAAAATGGCTTCAGAAAAACTATGTTTTATTCTCTTTAAGATCAGAGCTGTGGTTTTGAGACAACACTTTAGATCCAAGAAAGAGGTACATTTATTGAGTTTCCCTTTGAGGCCATTGATCATCATGAGGTGTTCACTCAGACACCTCCATATTAATGGTTGAATGGAACAAATGCCTCCGATCTTCAGTGTCTTTCCGATCAGATGCTCATAAAATTCCTATGCTAATGGCCCTGCCTTTTCCTGGCTGTAGTATTTGGGAGAGTTGGCCCCAAACCTTGACTGGATAGTGTCTTAGAGCTGGCCCTGGTGGCATGGGTTAGGAAGAGGTGGCCTGCCCCTTACTGGGGTGCTGCTGGATGGATGGCCCTGGTGAGGTGGGTGCAAGAGAGCTGACCCCTATGGCATGAGCACACACACACACACACACACACACACACACACACACACACAGAGAGAGAGAGAGAGAGAGAGAGAGAGAGAGAGAGAGAGAGAGAAGAGGCTATCATTGAGTTTCTGTTGCTGTGACAAACATCATGACCAAAAAGCATCTTGGAGATGAAAGGGTTTACTTCATCTGACAGATTCCAGTCTGTCACTGAGGGAAGCCAAGATTCCAGTCTATCACTGAGGGAAGCCAAGGCTGGACCTTAAGGTAGGAATCTGAAGCAGAAGCCACGGAGAAATGTTGTGTACTGGTTTGCTCCCAGGCCTGCTGAGCTACCCTTTTATAAAACCCAGGCCACCTACACAGGGACAGTACTTCAAATGGTAGGCTTGGGCATCTATGTCAACCAGCAATAAAGACAATGTCCCACATATGCCACAAGCCAATCTGTATAGGCAAATTCTCAATTTATATTCATACTTCCAAGGTGACTATATTCTGTGTCAAGTTGACAATAAAAACTAGACATTATATTACTCATTTTCCCCTTTTATTAAAAATATATTTTTCTTACATAATATATCCTGATTATAGTTTCTCTTCCCTCTACTCCTCCCAGTTTCTCCCCACTTTCCTTCCCATCCGTATCTCTTTCTGTCATTTAATAGAGAACAAACAGGTTTCTCAAGGGTAATAATGTTATATTATATTCTATTGTATTCTATTATATGATAAAACAAGACTAATGGATCAGAATAAGACAAAACAAACAAACCAAAGGAAAAGAGACCAAGAAAAGGCACAGAAATAGATATACACACATGGCATACTCAGGAATCCCATAAAAACACTAAACTGGAAGCCATGATATAAACATAAAAGGACCTTGAGCAGAAATAAATGCTCCAATACACATTATGAGACAAGAAACCTCCAAAGACACCATTGAGTTTGTTTTCTTTTGGCCATCTCCTGCTGGACATGCAGACTACCCTTAAAAAAAAGGGTAGTTTGTTTCTCCAGTGAGATTCCCTTGGGAAAAAACCTAAAATTTCAGTTTGAAGTGGTTATCAATTGGACAATGCTGCTGGGTTAGGGATGGGGTCATGTGTTCACTTCTCTTTTCAGCTCAGGGATTCAATCTGGTACAGACCTCTGTAGGCCCTGTGCATGCTGCCTCAGTCTCTGTGAGTTCATCATATGTGTGCAGAGATTGTTGGTTCACAGGGCCTTGTATTCTTAGTGTCTTCTCTCTCTCTCTCTCTCTCTCTCTCTCTCTCTTTCTGTTTTTTTCTTATTTCTTTTTTTATTTAATTCTTTATTTACATTTCAAATGTCTTCCCCTTTCCAGGTCTCCCCCTTGGAAACCCCTATCCCATCCCCCCTCCCCCTGACTCTATTAGGGTATTCCCCCACCTACCCACCCACTCCTCTCCTCCCTCCCTGGCATTTCCCTATACTGGGGCATCTAATGCTCTCAAGGCCAAGGGCCTCTACTCCGACTGATGGTCATCAAGGCCCTCCTTAGACACATAGGTGGCCAGCACCATGGGCCCCTCCATATGCATTCTTTGGTTGGTGATCCGGTCTCTGGGAGGACCTGGGGGCATAACCAGTTGACACTGTTGCTCCCTCCCCATGGACCTACAAACTCCTTCAGTTCCTTCAGTCCCTTTTCCAACTCCTCCATCTGGGACCCCACGCTCAGTCCAACAGCTGCTGTGAATTGAATCATGGGTGTTCCAAACTTCTGGGCTAATATCCGCTTGTGAGTACATACCATGTTTGTTCTTTTGTAACTGAGTTACCTCACTCAAGATGATATTTTCAAGTTCCATCCATTTGCCTGCTAATTTCATGAAGTCGTTGTTTTTAAAAGCTGAGTAGTATTCCATTGTGTAAATGTACCACATTTTCTGTATCCATTCCTCTGTTGAGGGACATCTGGGTTGTTTCCAGCTTCTGGCTATTATAAATATGGCTGCTATGAACATAATAGGACAAGTATCCTTATTACATGTTGGAGCATCTTCTGGGTATATGCCGGGGAGTGGTATAGCCGGGTCTTCAGGTAGTATTATGTCCAATTTTCTGAGGGTCTGCCAAACTGATTTTCAGAGTGGTTGTACCAGCTTGCAATCCCACCAGCAATGGAGGAGTGTTCCTCTTTCTCCACATCCTTGCCAACATCTGCTATCACCTGAGATTTTGATCTTAGCCATTCTGACTGGTGTGAGGAGGAATCTCAGGGTTGTTTTAATTTGCATTTCCCTGATGACTAAGGATGTTGAACATTTCTTTAGGTGCTTCTCAGCCCTTCCAGTTTCCTCAGTTGAGAATTCCGTTTATCTCTGTTCCCCAGTTTTTGATAGGGTTATTTGATTCTTTGGAGTCTTAACTTCTTGAGTTCTTTGTATATACTGAATATTAGTCCTCTATCGGATCTAGGATTGGTAAAGATCTTTTGGCAGTCTGTTGGTTGCCTTTCTGTCCTATTGACAGTGTCTTTTGCATTACAGAAGCTTTACAATTTTATGAGGTCACATTTGTCGATTGTTGATCTTAGAGCATAAGCCATTGGTGTTCTGTTCAGAAATGTTCCCCCTGTGCCCATGTGTTCGAATTTTCCTCACTTTCTCTTCTATTAGATTCAGTGTATCTAGTTTTATGTGAAGGTCCTTGATCCACTTGGACTTAAGCTTTGTACAGGGAGATAGGAATGGATCAATTTGCATTCTTCTACATGTTGACTGCCAGTTGAGCCAGCACCATTTGTTGAAAATGCTGTCTTGTTTCCACTGGATGGTTTTAGCTCCTATGTCAAAGATCAAGTGACCATAGGTATGTGGGTTTATTTCTGCATCTTCAATTCCATTCCATTGATCTACCTGCCTGTCACTGTACCAATACCATGCAGTTTTTATCACTACTGCTCTGTAGTACAGCTTGAAGTCAGGGAAGTTAATTCCCCCAGAAGTCCTTTTATTTTATTTTATTTGCTACCCTGGGTTTTTTGTTATTCCATATGAATTTGAAAATTGCTCTTTATATGGAATATTCATTTTCAAACAACTAGGAATAAAGCAGACATGGAAACTTGTATGAAGACCCCAGCTATTACTTTCTTGTTGAGAACAATAGGGAGACAAGAGTCAGCAGATTTTTCATGTGGCAATGGTTAAAATGTCAGAGCAAAAATTATTTTTTCCAAATAAAAATGCTAACCCCTGAAAGTGTGGGTGGAAATTGATACTGAAGCTTGTCTAAGAAAAAGAATAACATACAAATTTAGGATAATCTATCCACATCGAACAAGGGGATGGAAAGAATTCTTTTCATAGAATAGAATTTTAGAATAAACACTAATGCTTAGCAATTATTCATCAGGAGTAAAAATGTTCTAATTACTAGCTGCAAGTTACAGCTCTTAAAGGTGGCTCTTTCCCTTTTATGTACTATGTATTTGAAGTTTTTCAGTAGTAAAAGCCAAATCTTATGTTGTTTATATGATGGTATTCTCAGAGTAATTATTGGATGTGGATTTTATAACCAGTGATATAAACTAGATGATAGCATAACTAGATCTATAAACATTAAATAGACCTACAAATAAGAAGAAAGGTACTGTGGGAACCCTGCCCACTACTACCAAGGCCCAGGCCCAAGACTTTGAGTTGATCCACCCCAACAGCGATCCCATCTTTGAACTGCTGGAGTACATGAAGTGGGCCAGTCCAGCAGAACCAAAGCTGCAGGATCTCCATGACACAGGGCAGCACAGGATATCCAAGAAGAGTCTTGGAGAGGATCCAGTATTATAGTGTGACAGAAGCCAGAGGCCTGGAACCATACCAATGACCTCTGCAATGAACATTTGCAAGCAAAAAAGCGTGGATAGAAGGGTTGACCATGTGACACCCGTGACATCCTGAAGCTTCCACGAGGGGATTTTTTAAAAAGTTATTTTTAATTTCAATTTTTTAATTTTTTCTTTTCTTTTTTGGGCAGAAGGTTGCAAGGGTAAAGGCTGAATGTGGAGGAATGAGGAGATGAGTTTGGGGTGCATGATGTGAAATTCACAAAGATGAATAAAAAGTTTTAAAATGCACTGTGGCAGAATGCTCAAATGCTAAGTCTGCTTCAATAGCTTCTTGAAACCCTTATTATTAATTTAAAAAATTAAATGCCTACATTGATTATTTTCTTATGCTTTGTTTGTTTGGATTTGTTTTTGTTATGTGACCCAGGTTGGCTTCAAATTCAGTAATTTCCCATTTTAGTTTTTTAAGTGCTTTACAGGCATGTACTGCCACACTGGGCTTTCTTTGAAGTGTTTTTGTTGTTGTGTTTTGAAGTTACAATTTTATTATAATATTTCCCCTTTCTATTTCTACCTTCAAACTCTCCCATATACTACTTCCTACTTGCCTTCAAATTTATAGCCTCTCTGGTTTACAATTGTTGCTGCATTCAATAAGTGCATGTACACATTTATCTATGTCTATGTCTATCTCTATATCATTAATTTATCTATATCTATATGTATGTATGTATGAATGTATACATATTCCTAGATATAACCTGTCTAGTCATATACTGCTACCTGTATATATGTTTTCAGTTTGGAACTGGACAAGCATTTGATGTGCTCTTCTTTGGAAAAGTCAACCTCCCCCACTCCCACTCAGTTGCCTATAGTACTTTGTAGAGGATTGTAGACTCATAGACTTGTTTTTTCTCCATCCAGTTTGGCATGTTTGTTCATGTCTTCCTGGTTGGTTAGAATTCGGAGAGTCATGGTGGTGAGATTATGGGTGTAGCTTCTGATGTTGCTTGGAGACACAATCTCATAGCAAATTCCCTGACCTCTGGTTTATAAAATCTTTCTGTCCTCTCTTCTGTAGTGTTTCCTAAACTTTCAGATTGGGAACATTTTGTAGGTGTATCCAGTAAGACAAGGCTCCACCACTCTGCATTTTGATTGGTTGTGTTTTTCTGTGGTGGTCTCCATATGTTGCAAAGAGAAGTTTCTTTGATGAGGGTGAAGACAAATATTCAAAAATTGTTAGAGATTATGCTGGTTTAGTAAATCATTGGTTGTATAGATTATCCTCCAGTAACCAAGACTTTACTAGCACTAAGTTGTTAATTAAGTTTGTATCACCAACATGGTCTCCTTGTTGAGCCAGTCCTAAATCAAATTAGAGAGCTGTTGGTTACCACCAACATATGCATGCCACCACTTCACCATTGTGGTTATCATGTTAGGCTGGTTGTTAATGTGGTTCATAGGTGTCACAGCTGGGAAGGACAATTGGTTGCCTCCCTCCTTTGAAGTTTGTATGGCGACTTCTGGTATCATGAAAGCTATTCTTCCTCAGAGAGGAGGCTTTCCGATCAGTTCTAACTCAGGGGCCTCTGAACCGTGTTTTCTGATGTACATGGTGTCCTCATCAAAATATTTAAATATAAGAATTTTAATTTATTATTACTTTTGTTGTTGTTGTTGTTTTATTTTTGGAGACAGGATCTCAGTATGTGTCCCTGACTGGCTTCCATCTTAGTAGCTTCCTACTTCAGTCTTCTGAGTGCTAGCATTACAGGTATGTTTCACAAATATTGGGCTTTCTTTGAAGTTTTCAAAGCCAAACATTAGAACAGAACAGGAGGGCACTGGCATGTTTTCCTTGTTAACTCTTAGACTAATTGTGTTTGAACTGGTAGACAAGCTGCTTAAGAGCAGAAAATGAGCGTAGGTGTTACAAGTGGTTGGAGTTTGAAACATCAAGGTCACAATATAGTTTCTGATTCAGGCCCAGAATCAGCATGCTAGAACATGGAGCATACCAGGAGGGCTAGTACCACTTGGTGCTGTGTTTGGTTTAATTATTGTCTCATGGGTCTGAAGATATAAATTAGAAAACATCATTTTGTATATTTACTTAATAATACATTCAAATATTTGTATATACCCCTTGTGACAGAGAAAGTGGAAGAAAGTAGTTTTAAAAAGTAAGGAGAGATTTGAAACTAGTAAAGATGAGGGATAGGGGTGTGGCCTAGTGCTGGGACTCCTGTCTAACAGGCAGGGTCTCTGAGGTATATCCCTAGCACTGCCAACAAACAAACAAGCAACAACAAAAAAAAATCAAATGTAAATGAGAAATAACCAATGTTACCTAATAGATAGAATGCATCGTAAATTGGCACACAATATTATTACAATGATTAATCTTTATTGTCTACCTGATTGGCTTTAGAATCACCATGTAAACAGAGCTCTGGGTGTGTTTACATTTGTCTGGATAGGTTAAATGAGGAGAGAAGACCTGAGTGTGGGCAGCCCTGGACTGGGGCTCTAGGTTGAACAAAAAGGAGAAGGTGGGCAGAACAGCAGCACTCATCTTCTGGCTGTAGGTGTAATGTTGTGTAATGTGCCTTTCTGTTCTCCTTTCCCTGAAATGATGGACTGTATTTCTCAAGGTATAAGGGAGAATAACACCAACAATAATAATTTGAGAAAAATCCTTTTTCTTTAAACGTTGTTTATCAGGTGTTTAGTCAGAGAAATAAGAAAAGTAACTAATGAAATGTGAATGATCAAAATTAACAAGTAGGCAGGCATGGTAGCACACACTCTCTAATACCAGGACTTAGGAGGACTAGGCAGGGGAATGGAAGGTTTGGAGATAGTTTGTTCTCAATAGCAAGTTCTGAGCAAGCCAGGCTACATAGCAAGACTATTTCTTAAAATAATAATAGCAACACAAATCAGTCTTTTTCTATATTGATATATATATGTATATATATATAATATTAGTTATATTTACTATGCTAATATAGTTATATAATAATATAGTATTATCTGTATAATAATATACAATATATAATACAAATTTAATATATAATATATATCATATAACATAAATACAACAGATAACATATAGCATATAACATATGTGATATACAACATGCATCACATGAAATAATATATGTGATAATATATAATTGATAAGATATAGAATAAAATATAGAATACAGTGATACTAGTTATAGTTGCTATAACTAATATAATTATATCAGTTACATATATGTTATATTAGATAAAGGAAACTACAGTGAAAATAACCTGAACGTGTTTGCTCTCTTTGAAATGCAAGAAAAGTAGATACGAATTCATAGATAATCGAGAGTGATTTAGGACACATAAACAGGGATATTGTAGATATTACTAGATCCCCCATTCTGTACAGTTAGTATAGTTCACAGAATGCTAAGCCGGTGTGAGAGAGAGGTATGAGAAGAGGAAATTCAGTCAAAGAAATGGACAAAAACAAAAGCAAAATTGGAATAAAGAAAATGGGGGAGAAATCCTGGAGAGAAACATTTACCACCAAGAAAACAGGGTCAAAAGAAAAGAGGAACTTTGTTTGTTTATTTTGAGATAGAGCCTGTCACTGACCTGGAACTTGCTGTGTAGGTTAGGGCTGGCTGGCTAACAGGTTCCAAGAATCTGCCTGAGATTGTTACTGTGAACCAGCAAACAAAGCGTTTGCATGTGTTTTCTGGCATGAACCTCAGGCTCTCGCATTTGTAAAGTAAGCACTTTACCAACTCCTCATCCACTGTCACAAGAAGGGCAAAGTAACATGCTCAGCGATTTGGGGTGGGGACGATGCAGATAGGAAGATATGACTGAATAACCTGACTTTATGCTTTAAAGCACTGTGTGTGTTACCCTTGTGTAGACATGCCATCCCCTAAAAGGTAAGTTCCCACTGTCCTTTAAGACAGTTACAATCAATTCAGCAACTTAGCATGGATTATTCTTACCTAAGTTTTTTAAAGAAAAGGTGTGTGTGTATATATACATATATATAATGTATATAATATATAACACATATCATATAATGTATCCCACATATTATGCACATATATATGATATATAGCACACACACATATATCACACATACACACATACATACAAATCTGCCTCCCAACTCTGTCATCTATGTGTGTATGTGTGCGCTTGTTTATGCATATGCATGTGGGTGAGTGTGTGCTACAAAGGATGTGGAGGTCAGCGAACAACCTTAAGTATTGATTCTCTCCTTGCCCCTAGTTTGAGGGAGTCTCAAAATTTGGAGAATTTGCCGGTCTTTGCATCTCAACTCATTGTAACATTACTGAGACTGCAGACACAAACTATTGCATCTGGCTTTACTCGGTCAATAGAGATCTGAGCTCAGCTCCTCTGGATTGTTGGGCAAGCTCTTTGTGCACTGAGCTATCTTTCCAACCCTGAACTCATATGATATATATATATATATATCACATACATACGAATCCACAGTGCACTGCTGGAGATCAGAGGGCAACCTAAAGGGGTAGGTTCTCTCTACCACTGGATCCCAGTGATCAAACCTAGGTTCAATTTGCACCACCACTATGGTGGTTCACAACTATCTGTAACTCCAGAAATCTACCATCCTCTTGTGATCTCCATGGGTGCTAGGCCCACACATAGTGCACAAATACACATGACAGTGAAACATCATTACATGTAAGTAAAATAATAATGAAAATAAAATTTTAGAGAAAGGTTCTTGTGCTGCTGTAAGATAATATGCAGGAAAACCTACGACCATCTGTGATTCTAGTTCTAGATGGTCCAATGCCCTACAAGCTCCAGGCACCCATATGATACACAGACACACATGCAGGAGGATACAGGAAGTCAGAACACTCATACTCATAAAATAAAATTTAAAATACATACATACACACACTCACACACACACACACACAGAGGGGGAGAGAGAGAGAGAGAGAGAGAGAGAGAGAGAGAGAGAGAGAGAGAGAAACAGAAATGAGGTTTGGAGGGTGAGTTAACTACAAACTCCTCTGAGCAGGCAGAGGACAGAACAAGAAGAGGAGTCTTTTATATAATACTAGAATTTAAATTTTACTAACAATGCAATTAAAATAAGCACAAGCACACCTTGATCATGGCCTGGACAATGAACAAGGGCCACCCCAGATGCAGAGGTATCACTTGGGGAGCCACCGTCCCATAGTAAGGAGGGAGCAGAGGGGACAGATTAGTCCCAAGTGGAGAAGCTGTCTCCTGGGTTTCTCTTGAAGGTCTGAATGGGAGGCACAGCCATTTCTGAGGATAAGCATGTGGGTATTCTGAGGATAAGCATGTTGGGCTCAAGTCTCATTTCAAATACTGGGGTTGAGGTGCTGGTAGGCTGCCAGAGGCATTTCCACCATGCCTGGACTTTTGGGGGGGGGGATGGTGTAGGGGGTGGGGGGTGGGAGGTTTTGTTCTTGGCTGTCTTGAAGTTCTTAAGGTTTTATATTAAGGCTCTGAATTTACACTTGGGGATCTGCAAATATTATGTAGCCGGTCTTGTCTCTGGTTATCGGCCTCTTAGTATACGGGATGGTACCCCAGTCCTTGAAAGAGCCTTACGCTTGATGTGTGACCACAAGCTAAATGAATTTACTGATTAGATCTTTCTTGGCACAGCAATCCAAGTGACCAATGCTGCCTTTCTGTATAATTGACTTTCCCCACTTCTCTCTTCTAGCAAGATCCATTAGGGAGATAACTACAATTTCCCCAGCCCCTACCAGACTTACCATAAATGTACAGTTAACTTGAAATACTTGCCATTCACCAGCCAACTTATTGGACTCCCCTATCTGGTCATGTCTAAACTCTGTGGTGTTTACAGTGCTTAACTCACTGACACTTGTTCCGTGGATGTTTATGTTCATATAGCTTTTAATTTATTTCTCTATTCTAATTTGTGTGGCACACCCAGTTATTACTTATAACATGTTCATGCAGTCAGTATGTTAGCTTCTGTATCGCCTCTTTGGACTGTTTTTTATACCATCACAGGCCCTTCAGCAGAGGGTACATCATTTGGTTCTGATAGTGAATCACTGGTGCTTTTGTTGATAAAGAGGGTATAGGAGAACAGAAGGAAGTTAGCCTTTAAGCCAAAGGGATCTGGATTGCATTTTAGATCTTGCTGTTAGTGGCTGCTGCGATGTTCTTTCTCATCTGTAAAAATGAAAACTAGAAAGGCTTCATTTAGTTCCCTCTGTACTGCACAGCTGTCACAGTACCAGAGGTACTATGTAGGCTGCTCGGGAAATGAAGCCAACAGCACTCTTATGCAGTTAAAAACCCATGAACTACAGTGACTGGCAGGCAGGACATGCTGATGTGTGAAATAGTGGCACAAATGTTATGCTGGTAGCCAGTTGCTTTCTGACTGGATTTAAGGCTCGCTCCATAGGAGAAAGTGAATGTTTGCTACTGTAAATCTGGCCAAGAACTCATGGCTGTGGAGCTCATGGTCCTGGAGTGAGCTTACTACTATTTTTCTACATAGACACAGTATCCAACTCTTCTCTAAATTGGTATTCCTATATTCATAGATGCTGTCAGAGCTCATCAGATAAGCTTCTCTGTGCAGTGGACTGTGGTTAAAAGAAACCCCCAACTGTCCAAAGTGCAGAAAATAAGTGTCTGGGAAGTGTTCATCCATCAATGGGACAGCAATATCCCATCCCCTCCCATGGCTCAAAGACGGAAGGAGCTGGAGGACAGGGAGGACCAGAGCAGAACTGTTTTCAGGATGTGACAGTTTGTGACAGTACGTCTACACCCAGGAACTCACAGCAGCTATGGCTAATGTACAGAACCAATACAGTTAACATTCCAGTGTGGGGCCACTCATGAAGCTAACGGCTTCTAGGAGAGCCTCTGTGGGCACCAGGCCCAGACGTGCATGCAAGCATAATACCATTTTTTAAAGAGAAGGAAAAGCTTCTGCCTGTGCTGTTGTGAAAGAACACATGGAAAGAGCATGACACAAGGAAGAGCCATGTGTGTAACACTGCTCTTTTCAATTTTGATTGTATGTAAGTGGGAGTCCTGAATGTATTTATTTTTCCAAATGTGTAACTAATCACTGTATAAGTAAACATTAAAATAGGACATTTGGGTGAGGGATTTAAATACTCGATCCAGTTGTGTTGGTGCTTACCATAAGTCTTAGTACTTGGGAAGTGAGCAGGAAAGTCAGAAGAAAGTTCAAAGCCAGTCTCAGTGACACAAGTTTGAGGCCACCCTGAGCTACACAGTAGAACAGAAGTAAAATGAAACAAACAAACGAAAAAAATCAATGTTTCCCTTAGAATAAAGTAGAATTCAATGTAGTAATTTATTCATTTAAGGGCTAAGAATGTAGCTCAGTGCTCAGCTGGATTAGATAAAGCCCTGGATCCTATCCCAAGTTCACATAAAAACTAGGTGTGGTAACTCATGTCTGCAATCTCAGCATTGGGGAAGTAGAGGCAGAAAGATCAGAAATGAAAAACAAACAAACAAACAAACCATTCTCAGCTACATACCAAGTTCAAGGCTTGCACTGTGAATCTCCGACTCCAAAAAAATTAGAAACAAAGGAAGGAAAGAGTTCCTCTTTGACAAATACTAATTACCATGCTGCCAAGCAAATACAAAAGGCCACCGACAAGCTCTCCGCATCAGCTCCTCCGGATAATACATCCTGGAAAGGTTCTGTGTCTTCAGTCAAAACACAAGCTCCTCAAAAGTTCTGTGATAAATACATAATGCTGACTCTGTGTAGCGGACAAGCATCCGTTTGTAATTTTTATATTATAAAAATGCTGCAGTGGAATATATCAGTTTTTTTAAGCTACAGGCAAATTACTACTATGGAACCTCTCCTGATATTTTCTCTGAGCTACCCCTAAACATTCTGAGAGATGGAACTAAAACAAAAGATAAAGAAGAGATGGTGGAGCAGGTCAGAGTGCATTCTTGCTGAGTGTGGGTGGTTCAGACCGGTCATCCCTGCCACTCGGAAGCTTCAACCGGAGGATCACTTTTATTTTAATTATTTTATTCGTTTACGTTTCAAATGATATCCCCTTCCCGATTTCCTCTCCACAACCTCCCCCCCCCCCCCAAATCCCATGCCCCTTCTTCCCCCTCCCCTTTGCCTCTATGAGGGTGCTTGGGAGGATCACTTTTTAAAGGCTGTTTGGCAACTTAGTGAAACCCGTTTCAAAATAAAAGATGTGAAAAAGGTCTGGAGACTTGGCTTAGTCTATAGGACCCTTGCCTAGCCTTTGTGAGGCTCTAGCTTAAATCCTCAGTAAAAATATTAAAAGAATTTTTTTTCCTACAGCATCTTGACATTAATTGGCAAATAGTTAGATTTGGCTACTGAAGAATTCCCCCACTCCTACTCCTTTTATTGATCTTCACCCTTTAAAATGTTCAGATCACAGACACAATAAACACAGAACAATCTGGATGCCAAAAAAACAGACCTGGGGTTTAGGAAGAGTTTACTATGTGCATTTTATTAAGATGTTTTCAACATTGAGATGGGTGATTTTAGTTTGTTCACAGTTACTCTAGTGCATACATTTAAAACAATAGTCAAACTTGCTACAAACATACTGTACCAAGTAGAATTTTGGCAAATTACAAAAGAAATATTCACAAGAGAAATTCAGCAGAAATTCAGTTAATTTAGGTCATACCACAGTGCTGACTTCTGCACTGGAACCCAACCACAGGTCAGTCGCTCTTGGTGGTGGAACACATCTGCGTTCTCACAGTCTAGAATTTTGAGTCATGGACCATTACAACCATCAAACAATCAAAGGGGAGCTGCCACAGAAACAACTGGTCTTATTCCAGCTGCCAAAAGCAGCAGGCAAGTCAACATTTGGTTTCTTTATCTTGTTAAACACAACTTGTTATTCCTGCTGAAGCCATTCTCATAATGAAAACTAAGAAATTCAATGTAAGGGAATAGCCCACACATTATGGCCCCGTGCTTTACATGCACAGGGAGATGCGTGGGGAACCCAACAGTAAAGGAAAACACAAATGTGGTTACAGTTGCTTAACTCCAAATGTGAGCTCCCCAGGCCCCACCCTGAAACATTTTCATAACATGAAAACATGTTATGTTACCATGAGATTAATTCCATATCCATTCTTAGAAAATTAACTTATAACCACATTTTAAATAATATCTATATTTTAGATTATATGCTACCTCTTCAAAATAAAATTTTTTAAATATTATCATATGGGGAAGTTCATATATAACATACAGATGCAAATTTGATCCCTCCCAAGGGATCCTTTGACCCCAGAGGGGGGGAAAAAGCTTGGATTTGAAGCAGCTAAGAGACACAAAGAATCCTAACAAATGAACAGCTGACAGGAAGCAGAACATTTAATTTTGAATTGATAAAATGCTTAAGAATTTATAATTATAAACTATCACAATACTTTTTAATAACATTTCATCAAATAACTGATGGTAACACAAATCTTCTGATTACTGTATGTAAATGAAAGGCACACATAAATACAATACACTTTCTGTATTATGTCATTTATACACACATGGCAAACTCCCAGCTAAATTGATACTAAATAAGAAGTATGTAAGAATAGACCCTTATTTTCCACTCTTGTACCATTTCCAATAACAGAGGCACACATGTATACTTATCAGTTAGGATTATAATATACTCTTTAAATTATACTTTAATACTGAGACTTGGAAAATAAAGACACATATACTTTTTCATATTAACATGTGGTTTTATTCAGGTTTGATCTTAACAAACGTCTGTTAAGAAAGCCTGCAGGAAAGGATGCTGCCCAGCCCCTATGAGACTAGCACTTTTAATGCTTAATCCAGGATGACTGAATTTGGGTTTTAAATTTCTTTCAGATAAAAATCAGGCATGAGAGCACATGCCTATAATCTCGGCACTCAGGAGGTTGAGACAAGCCTGTCTAAAACACACACACACACACACACACACACCCCTAACCTCATTACCACCATCAAAAATCTTTTCCAGATGAAACAGGATCAAATGTGCTGAGGGCTGTCTTCTACAGATTCCTCCTTGTCAGGTCTGGAACTCACCTTCATCTATGAATGATCCTCAAACCTCTGAACTTCACAAGTTCACTCTCAATCCTAGTTTCAAAGTAAAAGGGGGAGGGGGAACGCAAGGTGAAGAACACAAATCAGAAACAAAGCATACACACCACAAGGCCGTTTTTATGCTTGAGATTTTTGCTGTGCACATTAGTTTACAAGTTCTCCATGCTCTTAAATGTTGTTTGCATAACTGACTCAGCAAGAAAGCTCCTAAGCTCTGCTAGTCTTCCTGTGCTTCCTCGGACAGTGAGTATATACTACACTCTTTCCCTGGCATTTTGTCTCTTGACACGGGGTCTTACTATTCAGGATTACTGTGCCTCAGCCTCCCAGATGTTGGAACTGCATATGTAAGGTAACATGCCTGAAAAATGTTGTTTCTTTCAACTAACATTCATGAAAAGACCTTAAATTCTTTATTGAGAATTTATTCTTTATTTCTACTAAATACTTTAAACAAAAGTCAAAGGAAGAAAACATGTCAGACTTGAAGGTATATATATTTAATTATTTTTCTTTTGTTTCTGCCATAAAATTCCAAGTCACATTCCTGTTCTTTTCATATCCCATAATTGTATATTCTAATGACCACACAACAACATGGCTATTTCTTGTTCTTTGGTCATCCACACCAGTTACACATAATAAAAAATGTCTCTCACAGACATTTGTTGTTGATATTTTGTTTGGGGAGACAAGCTGTGGCTCAGGCTACCCTGGAACCTGCTCTATAGCCCAGGCTAATCTCAAAGTTACCATCCTGATTCTCTTATCTCCTCCTTAAATCCAGAGATTGTAGGTATGGGCCGCCACAGCTGGCCCCTATATTTATTTTTAATCCATAGTGGTTATCTACTAATAACTGTTGATTTCTTTACTACAGAGGATCTGACACACAATGTATTGAGTGTCCTTAGAGATAAATATATCAATAACTTACAGCCAGCTGATATATGCTCCACAAGATTGTTCCCTTTAGTTTTATATTATTTCAAAATATACACACATATATACTCACTGCACATATAACAAATTTACATTACCCTGTGAAAATAAACTATAGATTAATTCCAAACACACATTCAGGGATTCACAGTTTGACAGCAATTTTTAATGCAGGCAAAAGGGAGTGTGGTCTTACACCCCTAATTTACATAGCAAGCTGACATGTTTGAACGTCCTTTGTAAAAGATTTACTCTTTCTCAGAAATCTTAGAAATGCAGAAGATGGAGACATAAACTCCAAGCTATGTATGTCTATAGTAGTCAAAGTCAATGTAATAGTATCTTTACTAAGAAAGGACCCAACTTGCTTACTGTATGCACAGAAAGTGATATAAACACACTATACACAAAACACACAGCAACAAACTTACACAAGATTGAGGCTGTCAGTGTTTCACTTTACATATTTTGACAGAAGAGTCCGTACATTCTTTTCTGGAGATTAAGGAACATTACAGATATACAGCATATTTAACTCCATAAAAATATAAATGCATAGGGAAGGGCTAAAAATATTTAAAATACACAAGGGAGTTATTTATAAACATTTATACACTTTAGCCATGTTTTTTTGCAGGGTTAAATTTACTAATAAGTGATACACGATTAGAGTACACGACTCAGTAACTGAGAACCTAGGTTTTATTTTCAATACTTGGCACATTTCTTAAGAAAACAACCTTTGTACCCCTCCCTTGGAATTCCACCATCTCCTGGGTGTATGTTCTCACTATTCTTGAATAAATTTATGATTGTTCTGCTCTAAAAATTAAAAATTAAAAGGTACTCGGAAGCTGAAGTAGGAAGACCATTTGAACCCAGCAATTCAAAGTCAGCCAGTGAGAACCTGCTTTCAACAGAGAAAGGAAAAAAGAAACACTTGCAAATAACACATTGACTAGCTATGAAAATTCAGAAAAAAAAAAAAAAACTTGTCCGACTGAATAAAAAAATAAACTTATTAAAAAGAAACTAAATTTGCTTCTTAGTCTTAAAAACTTAGAAAGTCCCAGATTCAATCTCTAGCCTTACAAAGGAAACATATAGATTTATCACTCGTCATATGGACCAAAACTGCATCTTCTCCCCCTCAGCTCTCAGACGCAGAACAGCTTCACAGCTGTCATGGTGCTTACACCGACCATGCGCAGTTGACCGTAATGACGATGAGGATTTATGAAAATACGACTGGATATGTGGCTGATAAGCTTATACTGTGCTGGGATCTATCAGGTCACAATGACACAGGAGTACGGGTGGCCTTCTGCGTGTTACCAGTTTCTCTTTAAGCCCCCTGACACACTGCTGCGTAGAACACTGAGTCCGACCTAGCAATCAGGCCCATCGCCCGCTGGAGGCAAAGCTTCTGCTGAACGAGAAGGTTATTTCAGAGTTCTTGTATTTTCCCCAGGCACCAAAGGGCACCACAACTGCCGTGCTGTTGTCTTCAGTACCGTACTGTATTGCCTGCAGGTGTGGGGAAGAAGAGACAAGCGCTGGAGACAAGGGACCTTGTGCAAACACACAGCATCCTCTCAGAAGGTCAGAACGAAACTGGTTCTACACACACTTTACGATACAAATGCAATTACCTAACAAGGTTTAGGATGGTTTCACCCTGTATCCACGTGCCACATGGTTATTAAGTGCGCATGAACTACAGATGGCTCAACTATATCCTATCCTCCACTCTAGCAATCTTGGCTATAGAAATTATCTGTGCGCTGAGATAAGCCTCCGGGGCAGTTCCCAAAGAGGACACACCCAAAACCCTTAGCACCGAACCAATGGTTGTCAAGCCTTAATAAGTGCTAATTTTTACCAAGGAAACTGCGGGTAGGAGTGTAGCCCTAGAAATGGAAGAGATTGGGTGAAGAATAAAAAGGAAAAAATTATAATGACGTCTTTGTATGAAAACTCGGCTAAAAACCTACCATTTTATACGCTACTTAAAATTTAAAATCTCAGAAACAGATATGTCTAAGGTTGTAAGAAAAATGTTTTTAATATTCCTTCTTCGATGGGTAAGTGGACATAAATGAAATTGCTTGCAGAAAGATTATAAAACACTTTTAGGGACCAGTTCAAATAGATGAGTGCTGGTCAGTTCTGTCTGGAAGTGCTTAGGGTTACAGTTAGCATCAGACAGATCAAAAGTTTTACAGCCTGGGGCCAACACTGCAAAGGAAAGCATTGGTAAAGATGTCTGATATGAAAAGCTTCAAGGCTTCCAAACCAACTGTAAGAAAAAACCTTGTTTAAAATGTGTCAAGTATCATTTATACCTAATATACAGTTGTTAAAATAACCATTTCAAATGATGATGAAATAATAGGCACAGGAAAAAAAACAACAACAAGAAATTATGAAAAAAGCCATGCTAAAAGTTAATTCCACTAACAATAAAAATGCAAAGCTAAACAGTAAAAATCCCCCCCCCCCCCAGGGCTCTGTGCCTCCCTTACTAAGAGAGTCCTCAACCAGCATTCAAGAGGCCCTATGTTCACCTCCCAGTTACTGCAAAATAAATGTATTTTATCACTTCTCAAATTAGCCAGAAACAGTTCCAAATTTGGAGAACAGAATTATACACATATAAATCTCCTACACCCACATCCATACCCACAGTCCAAACTGTAGAGTAGCAAGTATTTTTAAGCTTTATTTGAAGAGACTGTTGACTCTTTCCTTCCTTTCCTTTTTACTCTTTTTTAAACTGGGGAAGAGGAAACATAAATTCTCATTGCTACTCAGACTAACAGGAACTCTTGTGCTTAAGGAATCCTCCTGTCTCAGGCTCCAGAGTAGCTGGGGCTACAGCCAGGTGCTACCCATGCCAAGGCTGTTTCTCAGAATTTAAACTAAGAAGGACTGGTGACACGGCTCAGTGGGTAGAGGCACCTGCCATCAGGCTGTCCATTAAGCTGGAATACCTGAGCGCAATGCCTTGGCCCCACGGGCTGGAAGGAGAGAACCAATTTCTACAGATTGCCTTCTCACTTCCATGACATGCACCACAATATCAGTGTGCACAAAGGCACGCACGCGCGTGCACCCACACACACACACACACAGGCACGCACGCGTGCACGCACATGCATGCATGAACTCAATAATGAAAGAATTTAACCTAACAAGATAATATCTGAAAAAAGAGACATACACAAATAGATACAAAAAAAGGTTGCTTTTTCCATCTATCTGAAAAAGTATCTCTCATCCCTTGTGTGAAAGGATAAACACAAATTTCCTTATTAGGAAGTTTCTTCTGTTAGGGACAGAAGTAAAACAGAACATCACTGTATGTTCTTTTTTATTCATAACTTTTTTTACTATCGTAAGTATTATTACCTGTATAAACTAAAGCACATTTATTTATTACAAGTTGGGTAGCTGAGTTAAAAAAACAAAAGTATTTATCCATGGACTTGGGCCTATTGCTTCAGTTTCATAGGCAGCTTGTTAGTTACTGCCTAAGGTAGACAGCCCAGATGTCGAGGGCATAACTTATGTATTTAAAAGTAAGGTCCGCCAGTCATTGTGTAGACCTGTAATCTCAGAAATTGAAAGGTGGAAGTAAGAGGATCAGGAATTCAAGGCTAGCCTTATCTATGGTGCAAATAAAAGGCCAGCCTGGACTACATGAGAATGACTCCAAACACGAAAAAGGGAAAATAAGTAGAAAAGAAACTACACGCACGCACGCACGCACGCACGCACGCACGCAAATAAATAAATAAATAAAAGCTAAGGAAACACCTTATGTCTTACTCACAAATATTAGGACTTAAAAGTCTGGGCCAAATTGAATCTCTCAACTCAAAATGTAAATAGTGGAAATGTAACATAGGTGTTGAGTTAAAACATAGTCAGTGACTTAAAAGCACAATCTATCAGGACAGACTAGAAGTAACTTTTACATGTTCTTTTCTGGTTATTATCTATTTTCAAGTTTTAGCTCTGACTGATAGAAAATTCCATGCATTTACCTTCCTGTATTTTTCTTGGTCCCTTTTACCACCCACATTAGTAGGCAAAAGTTGGCTGTACTTTCATTGCTCACACTGGTTATTTACTTGGATCAGCGCTGTTTCAGGTCAAATATTTGGATCAAAGATCCTTGGCTTGACTAGGTTTGAGGCTCAGTTGTGTCATGTGGCCTGGTCTCTCTGTTCTCCCCTTTTAGGAAAAGCATAACCTCAGAGGATCACAGTGATGCTGCTTTATGTTAGTATATATGAATAAAATATTACTTTCTTACTGTTATAATTATTGCTGTTAATCTTTCAAGATGTGTTCAGAGTTAGAAGGTACGCCCCACATTTCCTTGATGTATGAACTGTAAAAATTTGTTCATAAGAACTATTATGCAATCCAGAATCAAATTCATTGTAACGCTCCAGCTAAAACACCATCTGCCAGTGCTGTCCCTAATCCTCTTCTCTCTGGGAATTTCCCACTAGAAGCTCTGCTACATCACCTGCTCAGTCACTGCATGAGCTGCTTCTTTAGGATCATGGCACTGGTTGACAAAGTCACAGATCTCTTGACTATTCACCATGAAGTTAATACCATCTGTGGTGAGGACCAGGAAACTGTCATCAGCATGGTAGAGCTGCAACCAGAAGCAAACAAATGTGACTACAAAGATCATGTCTCTGAGTGACTCAATAATTTGCAAATTGTATCTATTCTGCAGAGTGCTCATCTGTGTCAGGGTTCATTGGCAAACTGAAAATGTAGCTAAGAATCAATACCACTCAGGATAAACCAAACATTTACCTAGCGATATCAAGATAGAGGCCAGACAGACAACCAAATGCTGGATCTAATGCTGCCTTTATTATTTATTTGACAGGGGTTGGGGGTGGGCTAGGTACTTGATATGCTTTAGGTCTTGGTATTGTTTCAATCTGTTTCCTTGTAAAATGAGGATAGCTTTTGTATCTCTTTTGAACAGAGGCTGCAACACAGTAAATCTTATATAAGTATTTGTTTCGTAAAATAAATGTGAGATAGCTTCCCTATGTGAAAATCCTTCCTTAAACTACAAGCATTCATGCCCTGTCACTTGTAAAGTCCACATTATACTGTGCTGACACAGGAGCTCTAGAGCAGGAAGCAGCAGGACACGTAACATGTTGTGGCCAGTTTAGTGTAGCAGACGCTGGGCTGTACAAATAGAAGTGGCTGGCTATTGAGCTCAGTGGAGGAGACAAGCTGAGGATGACTTCCAAGCAGGGATATGAATGGCAGGCTTTGGGAAAGGAAGGGCAACAGAGGCCCTCTGCTAGAGGAAAACAGAAGCCAAGATTTCACCCTCATCAGACCAGAAATAAGCATCTTATTTTAAAAGTTTCTTCACAAATGAATACCCCTTTAAAAACATCTTTCCTTCAGGTAATCGTCTCTGACAGCCAGCAGCGTGAGACAAGTCCTTAGAGATTCTCTGTGCATGAACTCAATGTTTCTGACTCCTTACCTTAACCCTTGTTGTCTCCGGCTCTGCGATTACACCACTGGGTTTAAGATCCAAATCTCCGATACTCCTTGTCATTGCAAGTCTGCCATTGACATGAGGCTGTCCCAAACTATTCCAAGCTACAAACCCACCGCATTTCTTGATCCTATTTTTAAAAAAGTAAAATTAATAGTAATAACAAAAACGATATAATGTGCAAGAAACCATGGCACTGGTTTAAATATCAATTTTACAAATTGAAATTTTGAGCCTAGTGTTTCAAAACATACCCATCATCTAGGAGCTTGGGAAGGCTGAGAAAGATTTCAAGTTTAAGGCCAGCCCGTGTTAAATGCCCAAAGTTAATTCCACAATAAGATATAAATGGAAAATTTAAGCCACGCATGGTGTATATACCCTATAATCCCAGCATGTGACAGGCCAAGGAAGCACAGGACAGATGTAAAGCCAGACTGGGCTGCAGGAGATCCAGACCCAACAAACCCAAGCCAACCAAAACAAGAAAATCTGCACTGCGGTAGTGGCTGTGCACCTGCTTGCAAGAGGCCCTGGTGTTTTACATCAGCCCACAGAGGAAAACAGAACACTGTTTCCATGGCAACTATAGCTATCACCCCATAACAAGGCGTGGTGACAGTACCTTTCTTTCTCATCTTTTCTTTCTGGGGTATGGTCTGTGGTCAGCTTCATGGGTTTTCCTTTTCTACACAAAAGAGCCCGGCTGTCTCCAACACTGGCCACCACTAATTCAACACCATCTCTCAACAGGGCTACTGTTGCAGTAGTCCCAGAGGTCAGGAGGCTTGCTACAAACATTATAAAACAGCGTACTGGTTAGCGATAGAAATGTTCAGATATGGAGTTTTTATTACAAAAACAGAAGTTTTTATTTTAAAACAGAAGTATGATGACTTATGGCTGGGAGGAACCATCCTAATTTAACAAGAGCTTTGCAAATGAAATGCAAACTCTGTGAGGTCATGCAGAGAAGCGATTATTGAACTCTATAACAAGGCTCCATCTGAACAAAAAGGTTGGTAAACTAATTTGGTGAGCAGAACATCAGTGTCTCCAAATGGTCTGTAAAAAGCAGAGCTGATGAAAACTAATAATTATGATGCCTTAGTGTGCCTAACGGGCATCAAAATAAAACAGGAAAATGTAGCCAGTCTGGCTGCTATGACAGGGTGACAGATCTACTGGGCCCATTAGGTGAGTTGCCTTTTCTGTAATCATGAGATTTGGGTTCTTCTCTTCTATTCCTTACTGCCATCCAGTAAAAGTACTACCAGTTAATAGGTGAAGAGAGAAATGCGAAGTACAACCTATTTGTTCTTCAAGTATTACTGTGTACATTCTTCCCTCTAGAACCATGTCAAATCTCTCTCTCTCTCTCTCTCTCTCTCCCTTCCTCTCCCTCTCTCTCCCATACCCTTTTTTGCTTTGTTTGCTCTACACCTGAAGAAAAGTTATAACCACCCTTAGATGAATAGATCTGAGTAGTAGACAATGCAATTCATCATTCCAGTTCCAGTTCCTTATAAACATGGTACAGTTAACACTATTAGCTCCAAAGTATCCAATCACAAAATCTGCAGCCAAAAGCATACTAGCAGAGCCAGCTGCAACTTATGCAGCCTTATGTAGCCTTGCCTGGACTAGAACATGTTAGCCACGTGCATTTTCTCTGCCATCAAGCAAAGTTTAATGTTACCGGTCTTGAGGTTGCTACTCTTTCTTCTAACCAAGTAAACAGCATTTGTGTGCCTTCCTTTGATTTAGTCTAACATGATCTGTTCTATATCATTTACCACTTACTAAAAATATTTAAGGTGCATTGAGCCTTAAAGAAAGTGGGAATTCTGTGAAACTGTGAACCAAAGAACAACATAGCAAAGTGGAAGAAATTGAGAAAGAACTTACATAAAGCAGGAATTATCTCTAACAACATTGTTAATTCTTTAAAACATTGTCAATTTTTTAATTTGATTAATTTTTAAATTTTGTATTAAAAATTCCATATCTGATCACTTGACTGTATCTCTATGTCATAATATTTGTAGAAAGCCTCTTAATCATGCAAAGATGACTTTTACTTTACTAGGTGATTTTAGAAAACATTAATTGATTTAATTGACAGTCAAGTTTTTCCAAGATTTTTTTAAAAGACAACTTTTAAAGATCTACCAATAACGCATTTTAGAAAGAGAAAGGACATTTTCCAGTAATTATATTAAAATGCCTGCTTTAATCAGAAAAATAAAAAGGAAAAGCATGGATAAAGTATACTCAATCTTTTGTAATCATGCTAAGTTTGCTCTACTGAGACACAGCATCTACAGTTGGACTGCATCTACGGTTGGACTATCTTCCCATTTATCTCTTGATTTTGGAACTGTTAAGTCAAAGCAAGGTTATCACAGCAACACTAAGATATATGTCAGTTCATGACACAAATGTTTTAACAAAAACATTAGTGATGCTTATTATTACAAGTGTTATAGCTTTGAACTTGAGATTAGTCAAAAGACTATACCACAATGGAATCTTAACAGATCAATCATCTATTTTATTTTCAAATTATTTTTAAAAGGCAGGAAAGAGAACACAGGCAGGCCAGGGGATCCTGTACTCTTCATGTTAGCTGTCAGCAACAGGTTTTTATACAGTGGTCTTTAATTGAGGACGACAAAAGAATTAACATTTTATAAATTCAGTTTAAGTTTGGGTTGTAGTTTCCAGCTCTCTCACCTCTGAATTTAAAAGAGCTTGGGGTTGTCTCAACTCACCTTCACAGTTTCAACCTCTGAGGATATATGGGGAAAGTGTTAAAACTAAGCATTGATTCTGGTGTGCAATGCATGGAAGACTATAAATATATCATGAATCAGCACTTATTTTCATTGAACTTAGAGGCAAAAATCCTCACTTTCTGCCTTCCTAACAATAAAACTGTAAGTCTAAGACTTCTGTCACTGAGCCTTGACACACACTGCATAATTTCTTCTGAAAGTCATCTCAAATAATGGGACAAGGAGGACACGGGACCATTCCAGTAGTTCAGACTAGGAACCGCTGGACTCCTTCACCTGAGACAAAATTAAGCAGATCTCTTTTCCACTGAAGCCCAGCATAGAGTGTCCACAGGCTCCAGGTCTAGAGCTGCTGAGCAGGCACAGTTCTCTGCCACAAACAACACGCACAGAGGCAAATGGGAATTTCACCCAGAAATCATGCTCAATCATAACAGACCTGCAACACAAGGGGGAACAGAGAAAGAGCTGCAAAATAAGGGGAAGGGTTTCTATTGGTGAAAACTTCACTAGCAAATCATGTAATATTCTAGGAGCTGCCAAATCAATGAGTTCTAAACTCAATAGCTTAAAGTTAATAGTTATTGATCATTCCAAGATAGAAAAAAAAGTATGTACATATGCGTCTGTACAAAATGAGACCAGTGGTGACACTGACATGCCTCTGCATATGTATACATACACACACACACACACACACACACACACACACACACACAAAAGCACTTAATAGTTGATCTTGAATACAAGAAAATCAGTACTTTTACTGAGACAGAAGAAATGCATTATAAATTTGGTTTGTAACAATATTAGAACTATACCCTAAACAAAATAATTTATATTTGATAAGTACATAGAGAGTATATATGAACTATAGTACATATTAGCTGACTGGGGTTTCAATAGACAGGGAGAAGCAATCAAAGTAGCTCCTATGCCAGAAACAGGACAAAAGACATTTGCTCATAGCATATTTGTTCATAGTAAGAAAGGAATTTAGCAAAAAAAACTTTCTCCAGTTGGATAACTTAAATTTGTTGTTTATATGAAGGCAGTGTGGATCTTGACTGATAATGAAAATTTATATGTTTATGTAATCAGAAACGAGTATTTCTGCTGCTCTTTCTCTCTTTCCCCAGCATTGCAGGTCAATAGAACAGAAGAAAAATACAATTTGAACAGCAATGGAAAATCTAACATCACCCCCAGTGATTATTAAGCTGTGTAAATAATAATTTATATCAACCAATATTGCTGAACTATTAATTAGAATTGACTTGTATGATTCATGAGCACCAAAGTGAGACTATCGACCCGAAGTAGTTAATAACACAATAAGAGTAACTCTTCAAAGCTGTTCACATCTGGTGGCCTCCAGCATAAGAGGTGTATTTAAAAATACTGTGCAGAGCTACAGGTATAGCTCAGTGGCAAAGCACTTGCCTAGCATGCTCATAACCCTGGGTTCAATCCCAGCACAGAAGCAAATTTGCTTTTATAGCTCTTGTTATCTTGGAGTTTAGTTCCCTACGAAGAGCCACATGTTACAAACACAGAATTTGAAGTTCACGGTGGTGCCCATCAATAGCTCCCACTGTGAGTCTGCACAGTTGTCCTCCTGATATGTCATTCTGAGGAGCAGTGCTGCTTTCCAAGCATAAGCACAGCACATTTCAAGTAGTTACAGGGTAGATCACATTATGATCTGTGTTTTCTACCATTCACTTTGTTTTAAGTGGTTATTTGTAAAAAATAAAGTGCTGGTATATTTTAACTAATGGGTTGGCTACATCAAATGTGAAAAAATACATAAATTGAATTTAAAATCTTGAAGATGATGCCAAAAAGGTTGGAGATCTAGCTCAGTGGTAGAACACTCCTCTAGACTGTATGCATGTGGTCTGTTAAAACTAATCCTTACTCTCTGGTCTTATAGGAAGGGCTCAACAGAAGTGAAAGTAAGGCAGATGTAGAGAAATGAGAAAAGACAGAAAGTAGAGAGGGTAACTATGGTCCTATAAAATGTTTACTAGCTATCCGTGGCTCTGAACACCCTGACACACACACACACACACACACACACACACACACACCAAAAGAGTACTATCTTCTTTTAAAATATTGATAGTGCTTCGATATTTCAGTTAAAATTTTAAATTTCTTAAATTTGGATAACTTTGAAACCGTAAGAGATAGAACTAATTCTTTTACTCCAATCCTGAAAGGCTAGCAAACAGTATTCTGTCTTCTTTAATATGTTTGATAAATAGTTCCCTAATGACAATAGGCAGATTTTGCCATCTGGAAGATCTGTACAAATACATCTTTAAGACAGTCCCAAGACTCTAATTTTTTAAAAGCACACATGTGCACACAGTGCATAAGAGAACTGTTCTAACACCTTTTAAACACAGCATACCATCCACTGCCTTATCTTGTTCTCCTATGCTTTGAAGCAAATGATCATTAAGAAGCAGAATAAATTTGAAGACATCTTCATGAAGTTCTGAGATTATCCCAAAGGATGACAGAGGAACTAGTTAAGCAATCTTACTTAATTTTATTATTAGAAATAGATGATATTGTAGTTCTTTAACTATTTGATTATATGAGTCATCTAGAGTGTCTCTTTAAGATATACATGTTAAATGTTATGAATTCAAAGCCTCCTGAATTATAATGCTTAAAAAATAAATGTTTTAAAATTTGACACCAAGTCTACTATTGATGGTTTTAATCACCAACATTGTTTGTATGTATGTAGGGTTAATAAATTTTAGTGGTGGCTATATGCAAACGTTCTTGAGCACTGTGTTCTACAATCCATGGGCAGTAAACAGAGCTGTCTGTAGAACAGCTGGAGCATAATATTGATGCTACAGCCCATAAATATTGTGGTGATGATGCAGCCAAATTCACAGCCAACTAGTAATGGATAAGAACACATCATAACCACTGGTGTTATGAAAAGACTAGATGTAATGGTGTGCACTTTTCTTTGGGAGTTTGAAGCCATCTGGGTTTACATAGCCAGTTTCAAGCCAGCCTGGCCTGCTACTGAACCTTGCCCCACCCCTACCCCACCCCTGCCACCCGGAAAAATAAAACTACGAGAAAATGTTTCACTTCCTCTTCATGTGTTAGAACAAAAGCTAAATTTTAAGCATAAACTTCACCCTCTGTTTACTTCTCTCTTACGGAAGCAGAGGGGAACTTTAGGGCGAGTGGTGTCAAAGCAAGAAAAAGACAAAATAGTTTCAAGTAATCTACCAAGTGAAAGTTTATCTCTAGACAAATGGAGAAAGTGGGTTCTGAGGTGTTCCTGGGGAGCATAATGGTGAGTGAGGACTCGGAGCAGGAAGGGGCTGAAGATGAAGCTCAGTGGTAGAGAGCTTGCTGGGCCAGTGTGTTGCAAGGCTCTGGGTTCAAGAGATATGGGAGTGGATGTGTGATGTTTAAATGGAGATCCTATGGTCCTCCCTTGCCCTCTTTTGTTATTAAATATGCAAATGAACGAGGCCCTAATCTGAACGAATCATTTCTTCTCTTTGTGTTGAAACAACTTGTGTGTGACATAAAGAAAATTCCTGTCCAACTGAAAAGGCATTTCTGTGTGCTTTTCTTCTAAAGGAAAAGACAGAGCTAAGATCAACAACCCCATTTCCAGTCAGTTAGGAGGCATACACTAGATGGCGGCTGCAGAAGTTTTTAAAGTTAACATTAGTACAAATATCTTTTTGGTAAGGTAACTAAAAAATACTGGATATATTTTCCTGAAATTATTTCGATAAATTTAGTCAAAACTAGAAACACTAATACACCTTATACACAGGTTTAAAACTTTATCTCCCTTCTGACTATACAAATGGATGTCAGTTAGCCATTTTCTATCATACTTAGCACCTATTGCTAATCTCCCCCCCCCCCAATTATTTATTTTGTGTGTGCATGCATGTGTCTGCATTAAGTGTATGTGGACATGCCACAGCACAGGTGTGAAGGTTAGAAGCCAACATACAGAAATTGTTCCTCTCCTTTCATCTTGTGAGTCTTGGAAAGAGAGTTCAGGCGGTGAGGCTTGGTGGCAGGTGTCTTTGCTCACTGAACGTTCGTTCTCTCTGCTCCCATATTTCTTCTTATAGTAATACTGAACGATTATCAACAACCTATCAGATGTGATTGCCCTGTAGTATTTACGTTGGTGGTGAGGTGGTGGTAGGGAATCGGATTCTCGGAGCATGGACATCTTGTCCATAAAATTACAAATCAAATAGATTGAAACATTTAAAACTCTTTTTAAAATTAAAATTCTGTAATAGAACCATTTAGGAGCTTCCTCTTCTAGAAGGTTTTTATTTGACATAAAAGTGAGGCTTATTATTATTATTATTATTATTATTATTATTTAGTTCAGATTCTAAACAGCATTTAAAATGATTCTTCGTATAAAATTATTTCTATAAAAACTCCCCACAAATAAACATCCATTAAAACTCCCACCACTAAAGGCCTACGTTGTTTTCTCTCGACTTGCCAATCCTGAAAGCTCGGAGGAATGCCGTGGCTCACTTACCATCAGCAGACAGGTGGGCATAACTTGAAAAGGCTTTATCTATTTCTAGAAAGGCCAAGGTCAGGACAGTTTCCAAGTCTTTCTCCCGAGGAAGCAATTCCCTTTGTGGAGAGGAAAGAAAGCTGCGATCATTTTGTAGTAGGTTTCTCTTTCCACAGGCAATCTTGCAGCAGTCAAGACACACAACAGACCTCATGGCTTTCTTCTCAGGGGCTTGTGCTGAAGATCCAAGGATTAAGGAACATTTATTGATCTTTGAAGGTTCTAAGTATGACAAACTGTGACACTCTTGGGCGGAGGATCAGGCCACCATGCTCTGGGTATATGGTGCTGGAGAAGGAGCTCAGGGCTTCCTGCATGCTAGGACTAACTGAGCAGTATCAAGCCTGAGGCTTTAAAGGCATGAAAATAAACGTCTGGGGAAGTGCTGTGGTGGTCTGCCTGTAATACTAAGACTTAGGAGGAGAAGGCAGGAGGATCAGGAGTTCGAGGCCATCGTTGGTTGTTCCGGTCAGGTCTACCCCATCCTGAGATTTTGTGACTGTATGTCAAAACATCAAACACGGCTGTCTGAAGACAGTGAAGTTAGTAAGGGCTTTGCTTCACATGCAAAATAAGTAAAGAAAACAACAAATTCCGAGTCCCTCCTCCTTTTGTAAAGTTTTGATGACACTTTTATTTTGTATGCACTCAGGCTGTATAGCACGTGTGTGGAGACTGGAGGACAACTTTTGGCAGGTAGTTCTCTCCTTCCGTTAAGTGAGTCAGGTCAAGCTTGGATTCAGGCTGGGCGGGAGGCACCTTATCCTCTGGGCTATCTCACAACCCCAAAGTCCCTGCTCAGTACTGCAAACCTGATGGGTTATGAGGTCCTTCATATGGACTTAAATTACTGAGTCTGTCCGTCCAACGAGGTAAATCATGTTAAAGAAAAAAAAAAATCAACTGACAAACTACCTTTAATTATACAAAGGAAGGTTTAAAAAAAAAATAGACCATAGCCATAACTGCCATTGTCTCCTTTCTCTAATTCTAGCAATGGTGTGATTCTCAAAAATATAGTAAGTATGGTGGCTTCAGGGAAAATAGCTCTCACGGGCTCATATATTTGAATACTTGTTCCCGAGTTGGTGGAACTACTTGTAAAGGATTAGCTATGGCCTTGTTGGAGGAGATAAGTCACTAGATGGGCTCTGAGGTTTCAAAAAACCCACACCATTCTCAGATGCTCTTGCTCCCCCCTCCCCCCCCGCTTCCTGTTTGTGGATATAAAGACATAATCTACTGCTCTAACACCATGCTCACCTGCCTCTTACCATATTCCCCACTGCGGCCATGGATTCCCCTTTGAAACTGTAAGCAAGCCTCCAATAAACCTTCTTTTATACGCTGCCTTGGTCACCATGTCTCTTCACCAAAAATAACTAAGACAATAAGTAAACCTACCTGTGCTGATTAAACTCTTCTTCAGAACCAGGGGGACAGCTCGATGATTAAAGTGTTTTCGGTACAAAGATGAAAACCTGTATTCAGACCCCTAGCTCACATATGAAAACAATGCATGTCTTTGCATAGAACCCCAAGGATGGGCTCACGGTCTAGCCAAGACGCCAAGCTCCAGGTTCAGTAAGAGATTCGATCTCAAAAAGGTAAGGTGGAGAATGATATAGGAAGACACTGATGTTGACCCCTGCCGCCCCCCCCCCACACACACAGCAAGGGGGGGGTGTACGTGCACACAAGTAAAATTTCCCACAAGTTAACATTGTACTTCATAATTTACCAGAAATGGATATAAATCTAAGGCTGTAGATTCTGAAACCCTTTTCTGAAATGTAGATAATCACCAGTTCTAAATGCTATGTTGACCACCATTCACTGATGAAGTAGCATGTGGTCACTCAAGTAATTTGGTCCATGCTGCATGTTTCAGGCAAAGGGAGAACATTTCAACAGAAAGCCTAGAGGAATTTCAAAGCCAAGGGGATTATACATACATAACACATTTCTCCATGTGTGTGTGACAGAAGTCAGCAGCTGCAGGGCCCCCATGCCCATCATAGACTGCGAAGTATAGCACCTCTTCTGTCAGTTGCGCAAACCCAAATCGATCTTCGTTTTCTTTCCGTTTGCCAATGAGGGAGGCGCAGCCCACGTTCTCCAGGCTAATTTTGGGAATTGGCTTGCCATACTTGATGCTAGGTGGCAGCAGAATTGGCTCATCAATGCGGTTATCCCAGATCCCAAAATTGTCCCAAGTGGCGGGCTGCCCACTTCCGTCCGGATCAAACCGAGAACACCTGGGCTCTGATGTGGAGCAGTAGCAGGCAGGAGTCACCTGCCTGTGGTCCTGCAGGAGGACAGAGCTTAACAACACTCTCTTCTTCACCTGGTTCCCACCATTTCTCACCAAAGTAATGAAGGCCGCTGATAACATAATTCAACTCCAAAGGCCCCAGTCACGGGGAAAGACAAATAGAGCAATAATAGGATTCCTTGAAGAAAAATGATGCACCTAGAGGTAGGGGAAAGAGAAAGTCACAGTCTGTAATTCAGAATACTGCCAATACATCACCAGCTACCACAGACAAAAGCCATAAAGAGTCTGACTCTGTGTGTGTGTGTGTGCGCGCGCATGTTAGGTACCCTACAGCCTATTCTTAAGAACACTGAATCATAAATTGACCTACCCGCCTCACAATATTTGAGTTCTATAAACATTTGATAATATGCACAAACAACACATGATTCTCCTATTTAACCTGCTATCGCTTTGGGATGTGGTTTAAAATGAACATTTTGATTCAGTTAGTACGAAATAAGGTCACACACTGTACACTCTTAATCAGCTGTGATCATGCAAGTGCTGGTGATCAGGCCACACTTTGTAAGTAAATATCCTTTCTTCACACACTCAGTTCTGAAGAAAAGATAATGTAAATGTTAACAATAACAATAACAACCCCTCCTAAGGATGGGAATAAACCAAAAGCTGGCTAGTAGGATGTCTGTAATAATTCTGTACCAGGCTAAGCCTTAACAAATACACAATTTTGAATCAGAGTTTCCTTTTTGCCTTAAATATTTTTATTTGTTAAGAATTTCATACAGGGTACTTTTGTCCTATTCACCCTAACTTTCCCTACCAACTCCAAGAGACACCCCTACTTCCTATCCCCTCCCTTTTAAAAAAAGTAACTCATCAACTCCACTTTGAGCTGCCCAAGTTCTCCTAGGTGTGGAGTCATTGACTGGGGCACAGTTGACCTACCAGGAGTCACTTAAATTGACTTTCCCTCCCATAGAGTCCATCTATTGTCCATAGCTCCTCAGTGGGCACTTATGCACCCCTTCCCACTCCACACTAGAACACTGATTGGCTTTGGTGCAGGCATTCACAGTTACTCTGCACTTCTCAGTTCAACAGGCCTGACTTACACAGAAGCCCCTATTTCATGCTGGTCCCTCATCGCCACCAGTGACTTCTAGCTCTTACAGTCTTTCTACTTCCTCCTCAGAGAGGATCCCTGAGCCTTGGAAAGGGGTTGTGATATAGATGTTAGATCTGACTTTTACTATCTGTTAACTATTAAACTTTGCTTTTTATATTAGCATGGCTAATGTCAATTGGTTCCATGCAAACAGTGCTTAGCAAAATAAGCCAGTTCCAACAGTGTTTTGTGGTAGGTGCTCATGAAGAGGTAAGTGACAAGCAGCCCAGATTTGTGAGCAGGTGATCTATGCATTTACAATAATAGTGCAGCTCTCCATTCCTCTAAGCCAGCAGCTCACCAACATCCAAGACAACAATGACTCTACTTCCTCCTTTTCTTCCTCTAAAGAGGGTCTCACTCCATATCCCTGGCTGGCCTGGAATTTACTATGTAGACCTGGCTGGTCTTGAACTCATAGAGATCCACCTTCCTCTGCCTCCTGAGTGCTATAAAAGAAAAGGTGCTTGCTACAACACTTAGGTTAAGACTGTATTTCTTGAAACACATTATTTATTCTGCATTTCTATTTAAACCCAATCCTAAACCTTTCTTGGCATTAAATTAAATTATCAAGGAGTTCTAATATCCCTTCAGTTAGGGCTGTATTTCTGACAGTGTTCCATACACACCACAAGTGATGAGCAGAGATTCTTCTCCACAGCAGTTTGTTTTGTTACTTTACAAATGAAAAACTAACTCATGAGGCTAAGATTTGACAATGCTGAAAGAAGATTTACAGGTACTATATTATTCTCAACTATGTCTGTAGTGGCTTGAGCCTACAGAACTAGTTACTGAGGACAATGAAGAAAAAAGAATCATTTTCATCCAGTTCAAATTAGTTTAAAAAACAGCAAAACACTGTTTCAAAAAAAACAACCAAAATTATTTCATAAAAAAAAAAATGAGTTTTAAAAAAAATCTATCTCTTCGGGGCCTGGAGATAGGACTGTATCAATAATCAACTTCTCCAAAATGCGCACGCACACACACACACACACACACACACACACACACACAGCCAATTGAAGTCCACATATGCAGGAATGCATTACAAATTTCAAACAATAACTTTCAGGTGAAATTCTGGAAATTCAGTTTAGCTAATGGTGGGAAGGGCCATTATCCTATTTAGCATGTAAAACAGCCAAACAAAGAATACAATATCAAAGAATTCTCTTAGAAATTGTGATGAGAATGGGGGTGGGTAGGGAGAGAGATAATTAACACTAAGAATGTTTGAAAAGGTCATATAAACTTCCTACTACAAATACATACATACACGTATAATATCCCCTGTATGACTCAGGGAGAGAGAGACAAGGGAAACCCTACGTAGGAGATAATGCTCCCTCTGGAAGCCATAGGTAGCCTAGTGCTGGAATATCTTTATCCCAGGTATTGGTTAGGGGTATCCGAGAAACTCCTTAAACAATACAGGCTAACATCATTGCTCTCAGTTGCTCACCAGAACTATATGGAAAGACCCCACTGCTGAAACCACCATGCACCTTGTCACAGAAACTGCTTTGTAAATTCCTATCTATATACCACAGATTAGTGCAGCTCTCAGAGATCACTGGAGGCATGAACCTTTGTGTTTGGACTGATACTCATGCAGAAATTCCCAATCCATCAAAGAGAATAGGTATTTGTAGAGTACTCAAGACAAAAGGGGAAATTATACTGCACATCTCTTTCAAGGTTCAGGAATCAGCTAAGGTAGTGGTTCTCAACCTGTGGGTCATGACTGCTTTGGGCTTTGATTGGGGTTGCCAAAGACGGTTAGAAAACAGGTATTTACATTTATGATTCATAACAGCAAGATTACAGTTAGTAACAAAAAATAATTTTATGGTTGGGGTCAACACAACATGAGGAACTGTATTAAAAGGTCGCTGCATTAGGAAAGTTGAGAACCATTGTTCTAAAACAATTGAGCAGAAAGATGCTAAGACCCATCAACTGAGGATCGGTGGTGGAAAACAGTGTCTTCTGAACTTGACACGATTACTGCAGTGGGATTATGCAGCTGTGGTTGCCTGCATAAGACCAAAGAGTCAACATTCAAGGATGAAAAGGGGTGGACTCATGGGCACTCTCCCAACTCACCCTGGAGGTGCTATATACAGCTGATGGAGAGGGAGAGTCAGTTTTTCTTTATGGATGTAGCCCCTGGTACGTTGACTATGCTCTCTAGATGGTTCCATACCCACGAATAGATGGCCAGTATAAATTAAATCAGTGGTCAAGGGGGAAAATATAAAAGGTACAAAGTTGAGGGGAGGCGGGACGGGGGGGGGTATATTTTAGAGAAGTTAGCAGGAAAAGTCGGGGGAGTGTGATCAAAATATATTGTATGAAATTCTTAAAAACATTATAAAAATATTTTTGGCCAAATTTTGAGAGATACAGAAAATGGGTAGTACACACTATGGCGTATCGATCTGCGAGGGTGTTTTTAGAGTCAATGGGATGAGTTAGTGGTCAACAAAGGGCAAAAGACTCATCCTAGATATGGGTGACATCATGAAACAACAAACAGAAAGGGAAAGCTCCCACAGACAAGCTAAGTTCATCTCCTTGAGTGGTTATTTTTGGTGTCCATCAGAGAACGCCAGATTCCACTTCTTAAGCTTTTGAATGAAGATTCACACCAGTGATTCTCCAGGATACTTACACACTTCACACTGGGCTCATAAAAAATTCAAGTAGCATTTCTGGGGCCCATTAGTTCTCACTAGAACAAATTATTTGGAAGCCTGGGCCTACCTGGCCCCTGACTTTGCTCTCCACCTCCCTGTCTAGGGGTAGCCATATTCCCTTCTTGTATGTTTTCTTGTTTTCATGGTGCCATTTGACATAAAGTACTCATAAGAACACCTGCCGGCACCATGTCCTTGAAGACCCAGAGCAACATGAAAGTCGTTTACACAGTTTATTTTTATTTATTTTTCACACCTATTGACTTATCTATTTATATTAGGGGGAGGGAGTGCCTTGGTTTACATGAGGAAGTCACAAAACTACTTAAAGAAGCTGGTTCTCTCCTTCTGCCATGTTGGTTCCAGGGATAGAAGGAACCAACATGGAACAGAACACTAGCCTTGGCAGCAGGCACCTTAACCCGCTAAGCCATCTCTCACCGGTCCTAAACAACCATTTTTTTATAACATTACCCCAAGGCACAAGCTTCAATAAAAGTATGTGAGATACAGGTGACAGCAATGAGAAATTTCAAACTAATATAATGTAGTACATAATAATTACTAAGAGAGGTAACTGATACAGCAGTAATAGCAAGTGGAAAGAAATCAGAGAGATTACCAAAGCATCTTCTCTGGCTTTCGTCTGAAAGCATGTGTACCAAATGTCCTGTTACTTAGCAGGCATGCACCCACTTCAGAGTTACAGGACAGCAGACAAATGATCCAAGTTTTACAACAGGTCTTCTAGGATACTCTTGTCCGCCTTTTAAGTTTCTTTCTAATGCCCCAAAATAAGTAACAATCAAATGATAAAACACAACTGCAGTCCCAGCAGAGAACAAATATCTTCAAGATGGTAAGATCAAGTAAAAGTGGAGAGTGTCTTTGAGCCTATATAAACTAATATTTATCATCAACTTGACCTTCCTTTATATTACCCACACTGTCACCTCAGAAAGTCAGCCGCAGGGCAGTTACAGAGAAGCACCTGCTGGAGAGCATTTTGCTGGCAGAGGTTCAGTGTAAGCAGCTAGCTATACAGCTGGCTCCTCAGTGCTACAGAACTAGGTCAGTACCATCTACACAAGGAGATTTAAGTAGTTCCCTCTCCTTTGCAGCCACACCACAACTAAACCACACTGATCCCTTTCAGAGCCTCAAGAAAACTATTCAAAAGCAACTTGTATTCCCAAGCTACATGATGACTTTCAATTAAACCTGCACACAACTTAGGGATGTAGCTTAGTGGGAGAGCTGGTGCTTGGCAGGCATAAAATCCTTAACTCAAAATCTAACCAGCCCCCCAAAGAAACACCAAAACAGCAAGAGAGAGAATAAAAGAATCCTCTCCCCAAACCAAACAAAGCTCTGTACACTGAGAAAGATTTCCCAGGCTTCAAGTTTGAAAAAAAAAAAACCAAACCACCATCCAAGTCTGAGAGGTCTTGGACTGCCAGCAGAAATGACCATGAACTGAACAGCAGATGGGGGGTGGGGGGGATCGGAATGGAAGTGTGAAAGACCACACTTAGAACAACAGTAGAACTCATGCCTTTAAACAGATCAGAGGGCAACCCGACAGGAGCCTAAGCATTCTCTTTGTTTGCCAGCTCAGTGAGCCTGAGTTAGGATAAGCTTATCAGTTTCTCCACTAAAAAGCAGCTATTTAACAAGGTGTTTATAATCAGAAATGTCACTCTGTGGATTAGAACTCTAAGCTAACTGATGTTAAGAAACCATTTAAACGATTATATGTAAGCCTTCAAAGTGAAAGCATCCATCGGTTCCTGTTACAACACAAAATATCCCAGAAAACCTAAGGAAATACAAAGCATATACACAGATTCATATGACTTAGTCCTACTAACAATAAATAAGCTTTAAACTATGCCAAGGAAGAAAATAAGGACAAATAATTTTCCTGGAATCCTAGATATACAACATAAATCTAAAATATCTTGGTAATTCAATCTAAAAGAGGGGAAAAGTACTCTTACCTGAACTGAGTATTTCAAATTCTTTCTTATTTCTCAACCAAAACAAAAATGTATCACAACCTAACCACATTAGTCTTTAAAATTATGTGTGCGCATGCCCAAAATTAAAAATGCATTCTAGGGCCTGGAGAGATGGCTCAGCGGTAAAGAGTACTGACAGCTCTTCCAGAGGTCCTGAGTTCAATTCCCAGCAACCACAAGGTGGTTCACAACCATCTATAAGAGGATCTGATTCCCCCTTTTAGTGTCTCTAAAGAGAGTGACCTTATACTAACATACATAAAATAAATAACTCCTTAAAAATTCGTTTTAGCTTATGTTCTCTATTATAAATATCTGAAAATATGCCTTTTCCACCATTTGCACATGATTTGTGTGACTAAGCCTTTCTTTCCATTTTCCTCCTCAACCTGATACTTTAAAACTGACAGGTAAGAGATGAAGAAATAAATAAAATTACAATGTTAGAACAACATTATCGACATGTGAATAACTCCATCTAGCAGAAATCTCAGCCCAAAAAGTTAAGAAGCTGAGAGATGGTCATAATCACAGATTGTCTTCAAGAGAGTACCGTGAAACCCACTTTTCCAGAACAGCTATCTCAGGCCAAAGCCATCCAAAAAGCAGCTTTGTGGGGTGGTCCACCCCTAGATTCTCAACACTTAGGGGTGAAGGCAGGAGGATCAGGAGCTAATGGCCAGTCTGGACTGCTTAAGACCCAGTCTCAACAGCAACAAAAAGCATCAGTGGAAAATGCATCTGCCTTGTAAAGTTTGCAGATCACCATTTTATTTCATAGCACAAGGACCCCACACACACAGATGCAAGACTATTGCACCACTTCACCTTTCATAGTTCTCAGATGTGACACTTGCTCAGTGGTTTAACTCCGAGGCTGTTTAACTTCATTTTTGGAAAAAGGAGGCACTATCTCAATAGCAGGTTTTGACATTGGGAGTTTGAATGTCAAAAACAATTCAAAGGGGAAGTTTCTTCTTACCACTTTACACAAGCACCCAGCAGAATTAACTACCTGGGGGTTCTGACCATCAGCAGAGGGCTTAGATTTTCCTCCTGATAGGAAGCTGATGAGGTAACTATAAAGTGGCACTTTGATATCTTCCCATAATGGAAACAAAAGATAATTTTTGGTATGTATGTTATGTATGTATGTATGTATGTATTCATGTATGTATGTATGTATGTATGTATGTATGTATGTATGTAGGGGGTGCAGGCCAATGCAAGCAGGCAGAGGTCAGAGGACACCTTCTGGCATACCCTCTCTTGCCATCAAGTAGATCTTGGTGCCAGAAATCAAGTGGCAGGCTTGGAAGCACGCAGGCACCTTACTGGTCAAGCCACAACACTGGCCCGATTTTTTAACATTCTTAAACTCCAAATTTCTTCACCACCATCACCAACAAAAACCCAGTGCACCTCAATAAACAATTAAAATCATCTGAAAACTTCAGAATGGAAGGAAATCGTTACTCTTAATGTCTTTATCTCCTTTTAGAAGGAAAGAAAATGTATTAGTTTGATGGAGAAAAGAAGAAAACAGTGAAACGGTCAATGACTCCCTTCGGTTGTATGTGAGAGTCTGTTTTGATAGGCGAACTGAGACTACATTATTGAAAAGTAAGTATTACTCAACTCTGTGAAGGGGGTGGGTTGATGCAGACACGGAAAAAGCGACTCGGATTGCAAGAAAAACAATTATAAACAAGAACCCACTATCCAAAGCTTCCTATTTAATGACACTCGTCATACAGTGGTGAGCTGGTTTCCAATTTCCACAAGCTCCAACACTCACTAACAGGGCAATACCCTCCCTTCCTCGGAGCCATGTAGATCTCGATCTCAGGCGGCCCCCTGAGGTACAGGTCCAGCAGAGGCCACATCTGCTCTACCCGTCTGGCGCGCACCTGGGGGTGGGGGACCTCGCAGTTTCTATTCCTGCAGCTCCTACAACGAAAACACCAGTGGAGCTTTTGAGACTCGAAATTTCCTAGCTGTTTCTACCCAAAGCCTCAATTTTTGTCTCCTCCGGGTAAATTCTCTCATCTACAGAGAGCGGCTTCGAAAACCCGCACCACGAGCCACATGCCCCCTAAGATACAGTGCTCTCCTAGCAAAGCAAAACACAAGCTCTCTGATCCAAACCACCAGAGCTCTGCAATCCTTTACACCAGTCTCTGTACAAGCCCTGGCTGGACAGGGTCCCAGACTTGTTTGCTGGCCTTGACCGAAGCAGAATGTGGCAGGACAACACTCTCCTGCCCCGGCAACCCAGCAGGTCTTCCGGCATCCCGAGTCCTCTGGCCGGGAAACTGGTCTGGAGGCCAGGCTTGCTCCCGCGGGCTGGAGCGCACCAGGGGTCTCGATGCAGAGAATCAAGGCGGCTTCTGTTATCGTCTCTCGCTTTCACATTCTTTCCCTGGGACCCCGCCCATGCAACTAAACCCGCTTCCCCCGCGCTCACATCCAGCCCGAGGTCAAGTTCAAGGCCGACCAGGGCTGCCACAGGCGAGCCCGAAGCTACGGCGCAGCCGCTGTGGGCCTAGGCGAGAGCAGCTGCTCTGCAGCTCAAGAAAAAGGGAGCACATCGAGCCCGGCGGATGCTCGTGGGACTCGGCCTCAGACGGAGTAAGTTGCAGGAACTCATTTCATATTTCTCTTTCGCCTTCCCAGAGACCTCCGGGGACCGCCAATGTCTCGTCAACAACCTAGGAGAATAAGCGAATTGAACTCTTCAGGCTCTTACCTCGTGATGGCTATGTGTCTGTAAATTTCTTCATTGGCTAATGGAAGGAAAGGATGGTTTTCTTAGATTGTAAATAAGACTGACTTCTCTGTTGATTCTTATCTCCAGAGCAAGCAATTAAGGAAGCCACAGTCTCCTACACTCCTAGAAATTCTCGGGGGGAAAAAAAAATTCAACCGCGGCTTGGCCGAAAGGAGATCCGGAGGAGTCTGTTTCTGAGGATTGACAGCCACGCTAGCCAGTTGGTGTTCTGCAGGGCTCCTTGCCCGCCCTCAAGCTAAGCCAATTACAGATCTAGATAGGAACGAGCCTCCTGCACCGGCAATTTGACTCTCAGATTACCAATTTGGCGCCGTAGAGCGACGTCAAATTGGACCAGTAGCAGTTCCATGTGACGCCCCGCCCTCCCGATGTACCTAGGGGCCTCAAATCAGAAGCCAGGAACCTTGCTTTTCGCCAGCTACAGGAGGAGGAGTGTCGCTTCTGCCAGAGCTATCTTGGCTGTGACCCAAGAAATCGAGAACAGGACAGCCACGCTTTGCTTGTGTGTAGCAATTGGACGTCATCCAGTGTTCTTGCTCTTTCTTTGACAAATCACAAAGCAATGTTCTTCGGACTGCACTTACAGGCAACTTGGGATGGCTCGCAACTATCCTGCATGCCATGAAGATTCCCATCTTTTGAAGGAAGCCTTGCCTAGGATCTGGATGTTAAACTGACTCTAATCAGATAACTGCCTTTAGAACCTTCCGTCTAATAAGGAAGAAAAGGAAGCAAGTCAACAAATAGACAGTAAAAGATAAATCACGTCAAGAGAAGGGAACGGCTGAGGTGTGGATGGAGAACACTGGGCAGCGAATTTTACCCAGGGCTCTGAGTCCCACTGGAACTAGTCAAGGAAGGATGGATCTGAGCAGAAGGCAACAGCAGATGCCTTTCAGGCTGGCTGTATCAGCACATTCCCGGGCAGGTTTCATGCACAGGAGTATTGCCCAAACACAAAACTAACTCCATGTTTTCTGTGTGTGCGTGTTTTGGTTTTGTTTTGATAGTTTTTGGTCTTAATTGGGTTGTTTTTGTTTTGATTTTTGGGTTTTTGTTTGAGACAGAGACAGGGAGAGGGGCATACATAAAGCTGAGTGGGTGAGAAAGTGGGGAGTATCTGAAAGGAATTATGGGAGGGGAAAGAATATGCTCAAAATGTATGTATGGAATAAGTTTTAATGAAAATTATTCTTAAAATTAAAAATTAGGTTGTGTTGCCTAGTTGCACCTCCTGGTCCAAGAGCATCTGGAGATCCAGTTCATTTAATAATGTTTAGACAGTGATGTTTGTGTTGATGACTCACTAACTCTAAAGACGACTTCGGGATTATGTTGGGTAGAGAGTCAATTTTCATAAAGCTCTTGAAATTGTTACTGGATCTAGCATACAGACAGAAGAATGTGCATATTGAATGTAGCTCAAGAGATCTTCACATCATGTACCCTGACTTTGTATCCAGCACCTGATCAAGAACCAATGTTTTTAATGCCCAGGAACCCTTCATCCTGCCATGCCATCACTACTTCTTGCAGGGGCAACCTCCATGCTGACTTTAAACACTGTAGATTCATGTTGTCTTTACACTTGACGTGTACTAAACCATAACCTACACATTCTTTTTATTTGGCTTCTCTGGTTCAACAATGTATTTGTAAGCTTTTTTCAAGTTGCTTTACAGTTTGGGGTGTTAATTCATTTCCATTTTCCAATTATACCCTAACTTATGATAGATGCTGAAGTAGTTTCCAGTTTGGAGCTATTATAGTGACTAGCATGCTCAGTGCCTTGATCCCTAATACCAAAAAACAGAAAGAGGGCTGGAGATGGCTCAGCACTGAAGAGCACATACTACTCTTCCAGAATACTGTAGTTTGATTCCCAGCACCTGTGTAGGGCAGCTTATAACCTATGACTGAAGGGGTTCAATGCTTCTGGCCTCCAAGGACACCAGCCCTCGTGTGCACATGCTTACACACAGACCACACCATAGACATTAAAAATAATAAATCCTTAAAAAACAGAAAGAAAAATAATTACTATCATTTGTATTTGTAACTAAGGAAACTGGATGAAGAGGTGAGCTGAGGCACTTAGTTTGCAAGCAGTTGAACTGGGACGTAAGCAGGCTATGTCTCTCTTCATAGCCAGGCTCTCAGCTTCTTTCTCATGAGAAGTGTGAAGACACTGAACTCACATTCACTGTGCAGTGCTACCCAGTGCCTTTCTAGAGCATCTTTGATATCTTTCCTATATGAACTGCAGAAACAGCACCAATTCTGAAGCATTTACACAACCATGATGTTCTTTTATAGACTTTCTGGTGAGACTTGTTGCCTGTTCTGTGTTTAGGACTGATGATTGTGTGCTCTGTGAAGAGGTATAAAGGTGGCCTTTGTCAGTCTGTGACCTCAGCAGATCTCTTTCTCTCTCAGAGATTGCTTTGGTAGTTTTCAACAAGGAAAGGAGAGGGAGAGAGTTTCTGTGGGCTCTGATTCTTCAGTCATAGTAACTTCTAGACAGAGACTTTACTCTTCTAACATACAAATCTTACCAGAGAATTTAGGAGGAAGTAAACTCTAGGTCACTCTGACCCTTATCTACAGTAACCTCACAGTATCCTCTGCCTGCTCCTGGGCTCCATTGGGAAACAGCCTTCTGGCCAAAAGATTTCTGCATCCTCACTTCAAACAGGGTAAAGGTAACTTTACCTAATTCCATGTTACAAGCAGAATTGCAAAGCTACCCATTTCTGGTTTGTGTCTCCTTTTCTAAGGAAAGAGTTTGACAGAAGGCCAGTCTGGTTGAACTCATCTCAGGCATGGTTATGTTCTACTCTAACTGAGCCAAATCATTTGTTTCCCCCCCTTTCAAAGCTTCAGGAAGAGCGAAGCTCTATCTCCTTGCTTTCACTAAACACAGCAGCTTTGAATATGCCAGTGGTTTTCAACCTTCCTAATACAGTGACCCTTTAATAGAGTTCTTCGTGTTGTGGTGACCCCCAACAATAAAATTATTTTTGTTGTTACTTCAAAACTCTAATTGTGCTACTGTTATGAATCATAATATAAATGTCTGTGTTTTACAATGGTCTTAGGTGACCTCTGTGAAAGGGCTGTTCGACTCCCAAAGGGATCACAACCCAAAAATTGAGAACTGCTGGAGTATGTAGTTCCACCCTCACCTCTCTCCTCCTCCTCCTCCTCCTCCTCCTCCTCCTCCTCCTCCTCCTCTTCTCCTGCTAAGTCCAGCTTGGCCTTGGTGGGAGTATAATGACGTGGCTCCCCGGACAGAGCAGACAGGGCAAGGGCCTTTATAAAGTGTTGATGGCTGCTGTGTCTGAATAATAATGTACATATTTTGCATTCCTCCCTCAAGGAATGCCCTCCTTGGTAATGTTAATGACTCCATGATAATCAGAGACTGCTTGAGTCTAGGAGGAGAAAGTGTGGCCAGTGTCTCAGCAAAATTGTAAACCCCGGGACCTTCAGGACCTCCCTTAAGGCTTTGGAAAAGAACTCTAAAAACATGTGTTTGAAAAGATATAATTTCTCAAAAATATAAGGATGCAATCACGAATCTAAAGAAACAGAAGGAGCTGCACTGTAAGCCAATTTATCAGAAAGATACTAAAGGTGATAAAGAGAAGGAGGGAGTGGTGATCACGTGAGATCCCACCCAGCTAAGTAAGTCTTTTGCTTGCAAAATCAGACAGATTCCAGAGTTCAAGATTAGCCTGGGACCTAGGGAGTTCAGACCAAGGGCTAAGAGAGGTAGAAATGGTAATTTCAGGGTGGGATCTCACTCTGCTAGCTTATCACCTGTGTTTAATTTAGGCAGGCAGAACTCTGAATTCATTTGCAATGTTTAAAAAAGGTGCTTACTAAGGAGGGCTGCTGACTCGTAGGATAATCAAAAGGGAACCTGAAATAAATGACTGACTGGATTGTTATGTAAAATAAAAGACTGGGCTTAAGATCTTCAAGAGGTGAGCTATCCAAACAATTTTTTAGAATAGCAAGAGAGAACTGCTTAGAGAACTGTCTGGGGGCAGAAGGAGGGAGGGAGGGGAGAGGGAGGGAGGGGGGAATCTGGAAAGCTGTCTCAAGCAGCTTGGACCCATGCTTTGACATCACTTCTCTCAAAACCCTCTCCAAGCCGAGGCTAGTCCTTGGCATTCTCCTCCATTCTTTACATTCTATATTTTTCCCACAGGCATAAAGTGGCCAGAAACTTATGCTCTATATGATGTATTTTATGTAAGGGGTAAAACATAACAGAAAACCAACTTTGGCTAAACTAAATCAAGATCTATAAGACAAAATATTAGCAGGAACTTCTTTACAGAATTTAGAGTCAATACCATGTACAGAAAGGCAGAAGAAATGAGCTTTGGAGACTGGGCCAGGATTCAAATCTTCTGTTTCACAACAAGGCCTACAATGATTATACTTCTTACTGTGTCAAAATCTCCTCATCTGGAAAATGAAGATAACGCTGACTGTACTGAAAGCTATTGTGTGAAGTGTAAAAGTAGACACAATGTATAATAATAATAGATGCATTACTATCGTGGCAGGGATGTTCACAACAATAGTTAGAGCACTTACAGTGCTAATGAGTTCAGTTTTCATCTTTTTGAAAAGGGAATAGTACAATATTTAAAAGTCGGTCTGAAAGTTACTGTACTAACTAGCTACAAGTAGTATGATCTCAGGCAAGTTGCTTAACCGTTCTGTGCCTTGTCTATTAAAATGAGGTTGACAGTCAAGAGACTTCTCATAGGCCTGTAAGGTAAATATCAAATAAGTGAGAACCTTTGCTCACTGGGAGGAAACGCTTGCAACAGTTAACATGGTTATTTTATGTCAATTTTGCCAGGCTGGAGTGCCCAAATATTTTGTAAAACATCATTTACAGATCAGTTCACTTACTTTATGTAATAAAGTGTTTCCCAATCTCAGAATAGCCAAGTCAGTTTAAAGAATAAGCAAGGAAGCACGCATCTAGCTGTTAGATTACGATTGCATTAACATTTTAATTATACCTTTATGGATCAAAAACTCAGTTGTAACCAGAGTGATGGCAGTTGTCTAGTAGATCGCCAGTGCATTTCCTGGCAAAAACAAAGACTGGAACAACTGGGAAAGACATAAGACCAAGCCTCAGAGAAAAGTACAAACTTCCTACATGCAGGATGTGAGAAGGCTAATGCTGGAAGTTCAGTAAACTGCCGGTGGTTTGGTATGTTACAGATTTTAAATGGATCCTGGATCCTCCTCTTTCCTTTATTGGTCCTGTTTACATAGAAACTTTGTGGTGCTCATTTTTAGAGCCCCAAAGATCACCAAGGAGCCGATTCCAATGCTATCACACAAGGGTCTTTATTTAAGCTCAAGCCAGGGCCACACCATCATCACTGGCACAGCAGGATGGGAAGGGGAAGCCCTGAGCCCAGTTTCAAGCATGCATTTATAGAGGCAAGCGAACAAACAAGGGGGCATCCAGCTTGATACCCATCTGATTGGGGGGCTATTTGTTGCCCTTTAAAATGATTGGCTGGTGCTGGAATCCAAACTATAAACTTTCATAAGTAAATATCTTTAGGTACAACTGTTAACTTCTGCTTTCCTCCTGGTTGTTGGTTGCTAGGAAGTGACCTGGAGACCAGTGCTAGGTACAGGCCTGGTTGTTAACTTGAGTTCAACCTTAGGTCATGTTCCCTAAGATGGAGCCTGAACCCAAGATGGAGTTGGTCTGGTCTCTCAACCTGACTCACCACCACCACCACCACCACCACCACCACCACCACCACCACCACCATTTTCTAACTTTTCTCCTTGTAATGTTTTCTGGGAATAAGAAACAGCCATCTCATAAAGCCTACTTTCATTCTCCTTATTAACCTATGTCCTTCCAACTGCTTCATGCCTGCCTCTCAGAGACTGGCCAGCTTCTTCCAGAAAAGGAATGGACACGCTAGCTGCTTCATTTGATCATAGGGGGTAGACTCGAGGGAGCTGATCCATGAGAAAGGAGATGCTTTTAAGGCAAGATTCTGGGGCCAGTCTAGAGGGCTGTGGTAAAATTCTGGCAGACACTATGTCCAGAGTTCCATCTTCAGGACCATTTGTAAAGTGAAGAAGCTGAAGGAGTGGGCAGAGGAGTGCTAGAGGACACTGCAGTATATCCCAGAGTAGAATGACCATTCCCAGAAAAGTCTCACACAGGAGCAGTCTGATGGAGGTTGGCCTGGATAGCAATGGGCCCAGGGTGTTGCAGGATATTTGACCACACTGTGAACCCTGAGATTGTATTATTTACTGGAAAAACCTGTTTCTAGTTGTGTTGTAGCTTAGCCCTAGCACACATCTTTAATCGAAGAGCTTTCTGTTTATTGTAAAAGGGATTAAATAAAATCAACCATGGGTCAAGAGTTGGAGTTAGCAACCAGTTGACAGGGAGTGAACACAAGAAAAAACATAGAGAGTAAGAGGAAGTCAGGAGGATGGATAGAGTCATGCAGAGGAAGGAGAAGGGATTCAGATTGAAGCTTTTTGTTTCATTTTGGTTTTTTGTTTTTGTTTTTCACATAATGTGGGGAAGAAGAGCTTCCTTTTGGGATATTGACTAGTGAAGAAGGTCAGCTAGGTGCTTTCTCTGGCTTTCTGAGCTAGCAGGCTTTCACGCCAGCATCTGGCTACTAAGTCTTCACTGATAAATTTTTTATTTCAAAAAAAAAAAAAAATCAACACCAGGTTCCACTTTCAGGCACACTGACAGCTGTTAAAGTAGGTAAGAAGAAATTTAACCATCATACGGTTTTTAGATTGAAACAACAGTGGGTCTACTGATCTTGGTGGCAGCTAAGCTCTGCAATGTTCAGTTGATCTAGGGTCATGATTATCATACAACACAGTACATTTCTTATCAAGAAGAAAATCGTTAGTGAGAGATGGCTAAGTAAGATCTCCTATGATTTTAAGCTTAGTGTCCAGAGAGTGTGAACCATTAAAGAAAAAACAGTAGTAACTTTATTCTTTAGTTATGCTTTCCTCTGAGGTGTTTTAGGCCATGGTGGTAACTGAAATTATTCACTTTTATTTGATTTAATTTTTTTTCTTTTTTCTTTTTTTGCTGTCATGACATTTGAAGATTTTGTTCTCAGGGGTCAGTGAGAGGAACCTCTGGCTCCTCTCCCCTTCCCTTTACCAGTTTCATCTGTGTGAGGGAATTCAAAGGCCTTAAATCACTGAAATCATTCCTTAGTGTTGACTCTCCTCTTTGTAGACCGGATACTGGTCAGAGCTCACCAGGTGGTGTCTCCATGGATCCCCTGAACAAGAGAGAAGATGAGTCCCTACAGTAACCATGTTGTAAGAGATGCCTCACAGACCCCTGGAAACCACTTGACCTTGGACAGTGAGGGGGAAATATTTTCTCTTTGAATCCCTCTGAGTATATTAGCAGAGCCTCGAAGTATGGCTATTGAGCACACATAATTAAGGTCAGTTATGTCAATCTGGTACTTTTTGTTCTTTAATCTGCGCCTTACAGTTATGAAGGAGAGTAGACAAGAACTCTACTAATTTAAGCAGTGGTTTCACATCAGTGAACTCAACTTTTACCTTTTCCATAACTTATATAACTTTCTCAGACCCTTATTACTTGCTTAAACTTTATAGTTTTCTTGTTCATCTTGGAAAAATATCCGACAACCTTATGAAACATAATAACATTAATGCCATCTTAATAAAAGAAAGTTGAATCCAACTGCATACATATAAATTAATATTATCTGTATACACACCATTAAACTGTAATTCTATGAAACTAAATCTAGTGATGTGCACTGAACAGGAGACTCGCCATCGAGTTCAGTGACAACTGGCTGGACCCAAAGCATCCGCCTTCCTTATAAACATATCTATTTGCCCAGACGAATCGTATCTATTTCTCCATGCATTGCAAACAAGACTTGGAAAGCTTGCCTTTAGACTCTAAACATTATAAAACCATGGGTGAGTAGCAGTGAGCACTGACGATCAAGGGGGGTCCCAGTATCTGTTACCAAATGCTACATGCCAAAGCAGTGCTGTGAGGATAGAACTAAAATAGAACCAAGTTCCCTCCTGTGTAATCGTCATAAACAGTATTCAGAAAATGCTTTTTCTCAGGGCCATGAAGTAAAGAAATGAATAATTATTTCTATGTAAACACATAACAGTAGAAAAGTACAAATAGTATTAAGAAAAACTGCTGTTATTGAAAATGGCATCTGGTTTTTTCAACTCATTATTCTATTCTGGGTCTCGTATAAATCACCCTTTGGAATCTGAAGGTAACAGTGTAAGAGATGATGAAAGGCATGTTTGTGGCTGCTTGTCAGGCAACCAAAGGCAGAAGTTATTGGCATGTACTCCTTTATTTTGTACATAGAGTGGGTGTAGGTGTTTAACTGTGTTTCTATTGGTTACATTCTCTTCCAATAGCAGACAAGAAAGTGTTATTTTCCCAGCTAATTAGCATACTCTGGGAAAGAAACCAAATATGTTTCATTCTCTGCTAGAGTCAAATATAGACATAAAACCCAAAGTTTTTATGGACTTTGGGTTCAAAAGGATGACAGGAAAAGAAGTTTGTAAAAGTTTAAACAAATGAATGGCACCAAATGTTGTGTATGTTCTGTTCTGAGAAGTACACAAGTTCCTTCCCTCCTTCCCTCTGTGTTTGGAGTAGCCTAGTCTGTTCTTAAAATTCAGATCTTGCCTCAAGCCCCTCTTTCCATCCACCTTCTGGAATTACAGGTGGTATATACCATAAAGGTGACAAGAGATCTATTTCCTGAAGATGCCTTAATGTAAAGAAAATTAGGATCCTCAGGCATACTTCTATGGTCAAACTAGAAAACACTTAGCTAAATCCGAAGGACAATAGCATAGTTGCTCCCTGCTTCTGTCTACCTTAGAATAGGCAACTTAGGAAGACACAGGAAGCTGCAACCTGGGAGGAAGGCAGAGTTCTAAGGAGAGTAGAAGGAGACAAAATGATAGCTTGCCATCATTGGGAACTTATCCTGAAATGTATTTCAGTGTAAGTAGCAAAGAAATGTATTCCTTTTCTGGCAATGAGTGACATATTTCCTCTTTCTCTGTTGTCTCTTTCCATGGTTTCCCCTTCTGCTACCAACAATTAATCTTTGACTCACTGACAAGCATTGCCTTACAAAACTTCACCAAGTCTCCTTTGCCAAAAGGAAAAAAAAAATTAATTTCCAACTATAAAGGCTAGTATTGCTGCCAGGACCAAGAGACTCCACTGCCCACTTCCCCTTAAACAAGAAGACAGAAATCCATAGAAGAAATGGGGCTTTTGTTTGTGCTGCTTTGGATCAAACCTGGGGCATTGTGCATATGAGATGTGTCCACTGACTCATGTACACTCCTAAATGGAGAAGCAGGTTTTTATTCAAGTTCTGTCCTGGGGAAAATCAGGTATTTTCGAAATGTCTACTCCATTTTTTCAAGCCTTTCTTTTCCATGGGCAGATCTTGGCCCTCACCAATCTTTGGTCACATTACTTCTCTAAATGGTTCCTTTCTTTATTCAAAATTCTTTATCTCCAAACCTGCCAGGAAGTTCTTGCCTCTTTGTTACCTTGCTAGGAAACAATCCATATTTTCTGTTTAGGTTTTTTTTTTTTCTATCATAAGAATTGAGAGGATTAAAATGAAGGTTGTTATTCAGTTACTGGTTGCTTGCACATTTGAAAAAGAACCAGGATGAAGAGTATTGTTATATACTACAAACAGAAGTAACAGTTGCTAATTGTTTTAATTGAGTGTCTCAAGAGAAATGAAAAGAGATTAAAGGATTAATAGGAGACGCATCTATAATTTAGCCAAATTAAGAAAAATCTCAAACTTGAGACCAGCCTTGGCTACATAGCAAGACCTTATCTCAAATATAGGAGAGGGATTAATGATTAACAGGGTTGGCTATTACAAACTCTATATTGAAGACTAGTACCCACCTGAGCATGTTCAACCTCCCAAGCAGCCACAGATCCTGTGAGTTCTTGTTTTCAGTGGTCTTGGCATGTCTAGAAAATGCTGTTATTGTCTTTGTGGTGGTTTGAATAGATATGGCCCCATAGATTTATGTGTTTGAATGCTTGGCCAATAGGGAGTAGCCTTACTAGAGTAGGTGTGGTCTTGTTGGAGAAAGTGTGTCACTGTGGAGGTGGGTTTTGAAGTCCCATATGCTTGAGCTAGGACTAGTGTAGCAGTCACTTCTTGTTGCCTGCCAATCTGGATGTAGAACTCTCAGGTCCTTCTCCAGCCATGCCTCCCTGCATGCCACCGGTGATGTATCCAATCATAATGATAAGGACTACCACCTCTGAACTGTAAGCCAGTTTCAATTAAATATTTTCCTTTATAAGAGTTGTGGTGGTCATGGAGTCTCCTCCAAGCAATATAACCCCAACTAAAACAATCAGCATGGTTCTGAGCTTCACAAAAGAAATCCTCTGTCTACAATGATAGTCAGACCCAATATCAGAGTAACATTCATTGCCTACAGAAAGGGATGAAGTTCCTGATTTAAGGCTGAGATGATGTGTATCTTGGGGCCGCCAGAAACTTGAAGACCCATTTAAAGAATGATTACATGATTGAACTGTTGATGAAAATCCTGACTAATCAATATGTAGATCAACAACCAAATTTTCCAGCATATAACATGAGTGATATGAAGGTGGGCTGGAATTTAGAGTATGACATACAGACACCCTGCAAGGCATGACAGCTTTCTGATCCAAACTGAATTTTAAAGGATGTTGGGAAGAGCTTGATCCACTGGGTAGCTGCGTTGTGTAAGGAACAAGTACTTCTTCCTGCTTGGAATTCACAAATGCAAAAGGTTTCCATTTACCCTTTTCATTGTTCAACGTTTTCTGTGTTATTACAGCATGGCCTAGAGAAACAGCTGAAAGATGCTCGGCCAGCACCTTCCTCAGGGCTTGCCTGAAGACCGCAGTTGCCTTAGCAGGTTCTGCAGCTGTCCAACCAGGCCTCCTCTCAATTCTTCTGCCCTGCCTAAGCCCAAAGCTCACACCCCAGACCCTACAGTGAACTCTGATAATCTCTCAAACCCTCTGTTCATATTTAAACTTCCAACATGTTAAAGATGGTAGATGGGCAAGACAAGATGGCACACAGCCTTAAACCTCAGCACTTAGAGGGGAGAAGCAGGAGGCAGATTATAAAAGAAAGCATTTGATTAAGGGCTTACAGTTTCAGTGGACCAGAGTCCACAATTCAGAGCCAACGCATTGTCGCTGTGATTGGAAGTCTGTTTTTCTGGTAGAGCTAAGGTTTGAACGATGAAGGCTGTCTTCAGCCTATAAGGGATGGCAGCTGTTTGCCTAAGCTCCTAGAATACAGCTTCTAACAAGTGGCTACATCTCTCCATAGATCTGTGACATTTGGTCATGTAAAAAAGGGTCACGCCCCCAAGCCCCTCCTCAGGTAGAGGTGTGGCCACTCCCCCAAGCCCTGCCACAGGCAGAGGCATGGCCACTCAGCCCCAAGTTAATGAGACACCTAGAGACTTAGCCACGTCCCTTCCCAGTTAGTATATAGCCATGCCCCTCCCGGAGGTTGCAGGGTACGATCTCCTCCACGCCACTTACCATGATTCCAATAAACGCCTTAGAATTATGGACTGTCTCTATTCATCTCGGTCCGCTGTGGGAAGCAAAGGACCCGGCCTTCGATTAAGGAGCCGCCTCTAATCTCTCACCAAGGGCGTCTCAGTGCTTCCAGAACCCATTCACCCAAGCCAAAGCAGCTAGTTGGTGCCACAAGCTGCCCAACCGGGTCCTGAGGCAGGACGCCAGCTGCGCTCTACTTGGGAGGGGGGTTGAGGGAAGAGGGGAGGGGAGGCATGGCATCCAACAGGCGTCCGAAATGTCCAAAGCCTGGGAACTCCAGAGCCAACTGCGGTGTTCCCCCGGAATGGCCCCCTCCCCCACCCACTAGCAGTATCCTGGCGGCTTTCTATAGCCCACGCCCAACGGACTGTGTGGGAAGACTCACGGCCACTTCCAGCGTGTTACGTCCCTCCCAGAGCCACAGCGCCCAGAGTGGACACTCTACACCACTGCACCAGCTTGTTCCCACAACGCATGGCTACAGAAATAGCAGAGGGCTTACATCTTGATCTGCAAAAATGAGGCCAAAAGGGAGCAAGCCCTGAGAATGGTACCAGTGTTTGGAAAACTCAAAGCTCACCCCCAGTAGCACATGTAATAAAATCATACCTCCTATCTAAACAGCTTCACCAAATAGGGACCAACTATTCAAACTTAAGCACAGGGGACCATCAGATTCAATCCACCATACTATATATGCATAAATATATGAATATAGCTTGTGTTATGTGATTTCAAGGATGATCACTTCGCTTTGAATAACCAATTAGATGATTATCCCTAGGGGAGGCTAATCTCCCTGTCTCAGTAGTCAGTAGTGGCTTGTTGTTCTTTGTCTAGGGGTAGGCCCCCATGACTTTCCCTTTCCTTGTTAGCACGTCTATTGATATTATCATTGTTCAGGTCTTGTTTCAGGCAGCCTAAACAAACAAGAGGTGTTATGGATTTTACTTTCTTGTCATTTTTTAGGAGCTATAACTTCCCAGCAAACCTCTTATCGTCTGGTATCTTACTAACTTTCTGCCCTCTCTGCTGTGATTTCCTCTGAGCCATAGATTTAGGAATTGTGGCATTGATGTATCTGTTGAGGCTGGGCTTCACACAATTTGGTGATCTCTGCCTTATGACCTATTGTTGCAGTGGTTTCCATGAGAATGGCCCTCATAGGCTTACGTATTTATATATTTTGTCCCTTCTGAGTGGAACTGCTTTGGAGAGGATTAGAAGATATAGCCATGTTGGAGGAAGAGTATCACTACAGGTGAGCTTTGGGCCCATGCTGGGCCCAGTCTCTCTCTGCCTCCAACTTGTGGATCAGTATGTTAGCTACTGCTCCAGAGCCATGTGTGTCTTCCTGCTGCCATGTCACCATTGTGATGGTCTCACACTCTGAAACTGCAAGAAAGCACTCAGTTAAATACTTTCTTTTAGAAGTCTCCTTAATTGTGGTGTCTTTTCAAAGCAATAGTCATTGTTTTTCATGGTCTCTGTTAGCTATAAAGAGAAACTTCTTTGATGAAGGGTGAGAGCCACACTCATTGTTGGGTAGAAGGTCAAGTCCTAGAATGCAGCCAGGAATAACACTAGACCAGTGAAGGGATAGTAGTAGGCTCTTTTCTAACTCATGACCTCACCAGCCTCAGCAAGGTGGCTAGGTTTTCCTTTTCTTTTTAATTTTCTAAAATTTATTCCTCTCTCATATGTTGCATCCCAACCACAGTTTCCCTTCCTCCTCCCCTTTCAGTTTCTTCCCTTTTCTCTTCTCCCCATCTACTCGACCTCTACTTTCTTTCATAAAAGGGCAGGCCTCCCAGGGATATCAACCAAATGTGGCGTATCAAGTTGCAGGAAGACTAGGCACCTCTCCTTATACTAAAGTTGGCCAAAGCAACCCAGTAGAAATAAAAAGGGACCCAAAAGGCAGGCAAAAGAGTTAGAGATAGCTCCCACCCTCACTGTCAAGAGTCTCACAAGAAGACCAAGATACACAACCATAGCATAAATGCAGAAGACCAGGTTAGACCCATGAAGGATCCCTGATTGTTGGTTCAGTCTCTGTGAGTACTTATGGGCCCAGGTTGGTTTATTCTGTGGTTTTCTTATGGTATCCTTGACCCTAATGGCTCTTGCAATCCTTCCTCCCCTCTTCTGCAGGATTTTCTAAGCTCTGAGTTGGCTGGATTTTAACATTATGATCATGATTTCCCTCCTATGAAGTGGGCTTTAGTTTAGTTCAAGAACTTTCGGTTACTGTCAAAATCTTAGTATCACTATTGCATGTTTGAAATATATTTCTATATTACAGGATTTTCCTTGTCCAATTACATTAGGGTAGTAGGAGCCCTGTGATTGGACAGGGAACAGGGAGGTGGAGCTAAAGGTTGTACAGGTGAGAGTATCTGGAGGGAGGAGAAGGAAGATGGCATCGGATGTGAACTGGCATAGCGCCATGGATGGTTATGTTATCATAAAGGTTAGAAGTTTGGGATAAGTTGTCCAATCTAGGTGGATAGCTTTTATCTTTATCAACTGACTCTGAAATTATTGTATTGGCATCTTGTAGATTGTGTTTTTATTGATACATAAACCTTTGGTTAACTATATGCCTAAGAGTTTTAATTCTACCAGGTAATTGGGTGTTGAGATGGCTGACTATGGAATGGGCAGTTGTTGCTGTTGGATTAACTGGCCGGTGGTGGAGTGATGGTCCCTTGGAGAGGCAGGACACACAGGAAGTTTGACCTCAGAGCCCTACATCATCACCGGGCAGATGTTGGGCTGTGTGAAGCTGCAGGAACACGGCCCTGGGGGTGGGGAATTCGGCTGTGGGTCCCTGGGACTCTCAGCAGCCAGCTCCGTGAGGTTCCCATGCTCTTGGGCATTGCAGACACCATTGGATGCCAAGGAAGAGCTGAGAATGAAGTGGGGGCCCTCACGTGGGGCCAAAAAGGGGAAAGCGGGAAAGGAAGGAGCGAGGCTGGAGTCCCCACAGGGACAAGTCCTTGGCTTGCAGACTGGCTAGCTGGGTTGGTTGGTTGGGTGGCAGCCATGCCTGGGAGTGCTGGGAGGCCGTCTGCAGGAGACTAGAAGTGGCTCTTTAAACAAAGACCGGTTCCCTCATTCCCCACGGCAGATCCTGATGAAAAGTCCAGGGTTTTAGGGTGTTTATTGTCATAGTAGAGAGTGACGTGGGTGATTCCATACCCAGAGACTTCAGGGAGGGGAGAGGTTAAAATAGTGACTGGGAATGGGAGTGGCTAAGCCTCTAGGTGCCTCATTAGAATGGGTATGTCTGATCACACCTCTACCTGTGGAGGGGTTTGGGTCGATCCTTTTATGTGACTAAATGTCACAGACCTATGGAGAGCTGCCGCCAAGTGTCAGGAGCTGGTTCTAGGAACATGGTAACTGCCTGCCATCCCTTGTATGGTTGTTCCCTTCTGGGGACTTTCTTCTGGGTCCACCAGGGTTTAAACCTTAGCTCAACCTGAAACCAGGCTGCCTTTCACAGTCCCACAGTTGCATGGGCCTGGTAGCAAAGATCCGCAGGGGAACTCAGGAGCTCTGGCACAGAGCGACTGCTAGGCTGAGATCACCAGGCTGAGCTCTACAACCCTCTGGTTGCCAGCAGTAGCTCGGGAATGTGAAGGTTCTCTTTTTTAAATATTTCCAGAAACATTTCTATGCTGGTCCTCATTACAATTCATTGGCATTACAGAAAGATAAGGCTGTTGATTGCTTCCCTCCTTGTCAGCTTACACAGTACTTTCTGAGATCTATAAAAGCTAACCTTCAGTTGAGCATAGTGGCACATTTAATCCCAGCACTTGAGAGGAAAAGGCAGACTGATCTCTGTGAGTTCATGCCTTGTCTGATCTACAGAGAAAGTTCTAGGACAGCCAGGATTATTACACAAAGAATCTCTGTCTTGAAAGAAAGAAAGAGGGAGAGAGAGAGAGAGAGAGAGAGAGAGAGAGAGAGAGAAACTAATCTTCACGAAACTTTCAGGTTAGATAAGATAAAATTTTATTGCTCCTGTGTCCAAAGTGTGGTATCTTTAGCAGTAAGGATTTACCTTCAATCTTTGTGAGGCTACTATGGGCAATGGTAACTACCTATATTGTTCTGGGAGTCACGTGGACTAACAACTCAAAGGGCGCACAACAGAAACTTCTCAAGTCTGGTACTGAGTTTTTTTTAGATTATTCATTGTCAGGAAAAGTGGCATAATAAGATGCACATGCACACACACACACACACACACACACACACACACACACACGTACGCATGTGCACACACATCCCCAACCGGTTTATTATCTTACTTCATATATTGGGTGACAATGTATAATTGTTGCTGATAAACCTGAGATCCACTGAAGCCTTCTGGTGGTGGAGGCAAGAAACTGATCCTTTCTGCAGAAGTGTTTTAAAAACTAAATTTCTGGGGGGTTGGGGAGGTGGGTAAAAATCATTTGCTGTGTAAGCATGAAGACTTGATTTAAACTTCCAAGCACTTGTGTGAAAAGCTGAGTGTGGTCCATACCCATAAAGCTGGCACGATGGAGGACAGAGACAGGAAGATTATTGGAGCTTGTTAATCAATCTAGCTCTAGATTCTGTGAGAACAAGGCAGAGTGCTCAAAAGAACAAGGCAAAGAAAGACTGAGGTGGCAGGTCACCTGATGTCTTCTTCTGCTACACTCCCATGTACACACACAAGCCTGTAGCACACATATATATCCCCATGCACATACAGGTGCATGTACACACACACACACACACACACACACACACACACACACACACACATATTCCTATACTGTCTAACCTCATACACACCCTCAATTCATGCATGCATCCCTGTTTCTTTATTTCAACACTACTCTTCTTAGTCTGTCTTCAAAGTCTTGACTTCTCTATTTTTTCCTCCCGCTTTTCCCATTCTTCTTCTTTTCCTCTTTAAATACAAAGACTGATTTTGAATGGCATTAGCAGATTTTGTATTTTTGTGTTCCTTCTGCTTTCCACTCACATGGTAAATTTTCTCACTCAATTACCTTGAATAAATATACGTAGAATCACTACTGTGCTAGATATTGACAAGGTCTTGGAAACACTGAAACTTAGGAACATTTTTTGCTTCTGGTATTTTACCACATTAGCAATCTCTATCCACACATTTATGTTGTGATTGCAAACTTCTTAAAGCTTCCCTGTGGGCTAAAACAGTTTGTACATTGTTCATTGTATGAGTTTTAAACTGGCTTGAAAAATTCATTTGGAGTTTTTGTTTTCTCTTCTGCCTTGTCTATATCCTGGGTTGTGGTTACACGTGTTCCATTTTTGACACTTAATCTCTCTAAAAACAAAATTATAATTAAAAAGATTTTAATTGGCATGAACTTCAGTTTTTAAAAACAGGCTAAGCTTCATTTCATAAAATAGAATAAATATTGAGTGAACCAAACTGAAGAGGTTGTTTTGTAGACAAAGGCTGAGGAAAAAAAAGAAACAAAGAACAAAGAGCAAATTGATCAAAGTTACTTTCCTTGTGAAATGTGGAGATAGAAAAGAGGGACAGAACAATAGACAAATGACTGAGCTTACTTCAGGTTGTCATATAAGGACTAAATCAGACTGAACTTCTTTATCATGCCAACTAAAACTAATTCCCTTGGGAAAGTTCTCCTCTTTCCCGATTTTGATGACAACTTGATATCAATTTGATGGCATGCTCCAATAGCCTAGGTGACTCCATTTTGATCTTTTGACTATTACACCCCAAACAATGGCATAGTAACAAAACCAAGTTAAGAAAGAGTTTGCTCAACAAAATAGAATTATATTTTTGTATTCTTTCTTCTCCATGTGTGTGACATGTGTGTGACAGAAAATATTAAGGAAAAAATGTATTTGTAATGAAGATGTAAAAGTATCTTTTTAAAAAATCATCATTGCCAAATCAACATATTGTAAAAATCAAATAACATTTACATGGTATTTGGTTTCACAAATAATTGAGGTGGTTTAAGATATATGAAAAATACATAAAGTTATAGGTGAGAACTGTGCTGTTGTATATAAAGGACATTCACAGATTTTGGTATCCCTTGGGGAATATTGTCTTTGTAAATCATGTTTCTGAGAAGGGACTTATATTCATCATATATAAGTACATACATATCTATGCATATCTATATCTATTAAAAAACCTTTCATCTCAACAATTAAACTCCAAATATCCAATTTAGAAATGAGTAAAGGTTCTGAATAATTCTTCAGATTGAGATAAAGAAGTTTCCAACAAGCATTTAAAAAGATACTCAACAGCATTACTTACTAGAGAAATGCAAATATAATCTACACTAATGCCTATTAGAATGGCTACAATAATAAAAACATAGCAAAGTTGGCCTGGGTAGAGCAGTAGAAATGCCAAGGGAAGTGGTACTCCTCGTGTTCTTTGGAGCCGCAGGGCCAGAAGAGGATGGCATGGAGTGCAGAGGCCTTAGCAAATTACCATAAAAGATTTAAAACTACCCTTTCCTCACACGGTAGAACTTCACAGAAGCTTGGCCTACACTCGCCCCTCTCCCCATAGCAGCAAGTGGAGCCTGCTAAAGCCAGAATAAGTCTTAGAGCTTCCCATTTCTACTCAGTACAGTGCGGCAGTAATTTACCCCATAAGTATTCTTTTTATCTCTTAGGTTGTATTATTTAGTCCCCACTCTTGTATGTTTGTCTCAAGATGTTTTTGCTTTTGTTTGTACATTTCATAGTTAGATTTTTAGGATTACTGTGTATGTTTCTACATTTAATCTACTCCAAAACATTCTTTTAAGAAGTATTATTATTAGCAGGGCAGTGATGGAGCACGCCTTTAATCCCAGCACTTGGGAGGAAGAAGCAGGTGGATTTCTGAGTTCAAGGCCAGCCTGGTCTACAGAGTGAGTTCCAGGACAGCCAGGGCTACACAGAGAAACCCTGTCTTGAAAATCAAGAGAGAGAGAGAGAGAGAGAAAGAGAGAGAGAGAGAGAGAGAGAGAGAGAGAGAGAGAATTATTATTATTGTTGTTATTATTATTATTTATTGTGTGTGTACAGATGCCTGATGACCTGTTGCTGGACTTAGAGGTGGATGTGAGTGGTCGGATGCGGGAGTTAGGAACCAAACTCCAGAAATTGCTCCTTATTGATGAGCTATCTCTCTAGTCCATAAGGACGTTTTTCCTGAACTTGTTACCCATATTTCATATACTTTTCTTCTTATTATTACACCTTCCCACATTTCTCTCATTCTTCTGCCCTCCTCTTTCTATCTTGAAGAAGATATCAGAAAATAGAAAAATCTCCTGTAGATTGATAGGATTAACACAGTAAAAATAGACATTCTACCAAAAGAAATCTACATATTCAATGCAATCCCCATCAAAATTCCAACACATCTTTGCAGACCTTGAAGGGACAATTCTCAACTTTAAATGGAAAAACGAAAAACTCAGGAGAGCTAAACAATCAAACAACCTGGACATCCCTCAGCAGAAGAATGGAGTAAAATAAGTAGTATGTTACTTATTGTATCATGTCAAAAATGACATGATGAAATTTGTAGGCAAATGGATAGAACTAGAAAAAATATCATGCTGAGTGAGCCGACTCAGACCCAGAAAGACAAATATGGTATGTATTCACTTATAAATGAATATTAGCTGTTAAATAAATGATAATCCATCTACAATCCACAAACCCAGACAGGTCAGGACAAAAGGAGGGCTCTAGGGAGGGGGAGTGCATGAACGGGGAAATAGGATAAATTTTGTGGCCAGACTTGGACCAGGTGGGGTCGGAGCAAGAGGGATCAGGTAGGGGAGGAAGGGATGGAGCTAGAGAGTGAGGAGAAACAGATGGAATTGGGAAACATTGGAGGAGTGTGAAAATCTAGTGCAGTGGAAACTTCCCTGGACTCTATGAAGGTACCCCTAGTGAAGACTTCTGGAAATGGGGGACAGAGTCTGAACTGGCCATCTTCTGTAGCTAAGCAAGGCTTCCAGTGGTGAGACTGGGTTGTATTCAGTTGAGTTGTTGGCTAAGGGGTTCCTGTTGTGATTCCTAAACAACCTAGGCTGACACTAGAACAGGAATTCACTCTCTGAAAACTGATATCTGGGCCCTATTGCTGAGGACAACATCCACACAGTTGATTGAATGTGGAGAGGTTGACCTGGTGTCTTCATGAGCATTCATCCCTATGGTCTAGTCTCTTTGATGCAAGAAGATACTCTGTAGGCTATGGAAAGAGAAACCTGGACACCGATCCAGCCACAAAATCCTCCATCTACAATCTGTCTTGCCTGCAAGACGTGCTAGAGCAACGATGGTGGAGAACTTGTGGGAGTGGCCAAACAATATTAGGTTTAGCTTGAGGACCGTGCCATGAGAGGGAGTCTATGCTCTATACTGCCTGGATGGCCAAGAATCAGAGACTATGTGTCCCAGAGGCTTAGGGTAGAATGAAACATGACTGACAAAAAGAAAATCAATGAGATGATTCCTAATGATATTCTGATATACTCATAGATCTATGCCTTGTTCAGTAGTCATCAGAGAGGTTTCCTCTAGTAGCAGATGGGACGGGATGCAGAGACCCACAGCCAGACATTATGCTGAGAGAGAGTCTAAATTGGAAGTCCCCATCAGGTTCCTTCCCGAGTAGCTCAGGGAACAGTATGGAAGTGGGGGAAGAAAGAGTGTAGGAGTCAGAGAAGATGGAGGACACCAGGAGAACATGGCCCACTGAATTAACTAAGGAGGACTCATATGGGCTCACAGGGACTGAAGAGGCAAGCATGGAGCCTGCATGGATCTGTGCCAGATCCTCTGCATATATGTCGTAGACAGCCTGAAATTTTTGTGGGACCCCTAACAGCGGGAGTGTGTTTATCTCTGACATTTTTGCCTGCTCTCTGGACTCCTTCCCTTCTGCTGGGTTGTTCTAATTAGCCTTGATATGAGGGTTTATTGTCATCTCTCGGAGGTCTTCTCTTTTCTGAAGAGGAAAAGGAGGAGTAGATCTGGGGAAGATGGGAGGTGGGGAGGGGAGCTAGGAGGAATGGAGTGAGAGGATGCTGATTGGGATGGTATGGTATGATCGAAGATTCTAGTTTCAATAAAAAATAAATAAAATGTTCATAGCCTCTAAAATCTGTGGACTATATTAATGATCTAACTTCCCCATCCCAGCTACTTTACTCCATTTTTTTCCTTTTAAGATCACTCATCCCTATCCTCACTCACTCAATTTCCCTCCCAATTACAATCTTATTAACTTGGATCTGTATATACTTCATATTGTCCTGGGTAGTTTATCTTCTAGTAGTTTTGAAGTCAAAGGGTCATTGTTATTAACTGGCTAGGATGACACTTGCAAAGTGGGAATACCCAGCAACCATATTGCCCTCATAGTTAATATTCTTCTCAGGAGAAATATAAAGTTCGTACTAGAAATTCAGAGCTTTTAAACTATTTTCTGAACTATGTACCTCAGATGCATCATTGAAAATTCTTCAACTAACAGATTATAGTTGATTACCAAACAGAGTACAATACCCCAAATGCATAAATCACTTTGAGGAAACATAAAAACATAAAAATCCAAAGCAATATGCCTGACTCCGCCAAAAAGTACTAATCTTATAGTAATGTAATCTAGCTACTCTGAAATCCCAGACAGATAATTCAAAGGAATTATTATAAATATTTTCAAAGAAATAAAAGAAGAAAAATAAACTCACAAACAGCTGAAGGAAATTTAGAAGGTGAGGTGAATATGAAAGAAGAATTAAAAAAATACATAGAAATCTGAAGAAAAACCAATCTAAACGATGGAAGTTCTGCAGAAAGTCTCTGTAGTAGAATGGATCAAGGAAAGCATCAAATATCTGAAGACAGAGTGGAGGAGCTGAAACTATCAAACAAGAAAGAGATAAAATACTAAGAAGGTACCCAAAATTTACAAAATACCCCGAAAACACCAAATGTACAGAAAGTCGGTGCTGAAAGAGAAGAATCTTGTTCAACAATCATAGAAATCATTTTCAAAAGAATCATTGTAGGGTTAATGGGGTCCCGAGTCCACTCTGCCACAGGGCTTCGCTGCTCGGGGAGGCAGAACATAGGAAGTTTGACTGCTCTTACCCCCACACTGTCGCCCCCAGGGTGTCAGGCTATGGGGAAGCAGAGGGACACCACTCTGGGTGCGGGGGAGCGGAGTCTGAGGTGTTGTGGGACAGCTGGAGTTGGCTGGGGCTTGGGGCTTGGGGCTCTGGGCTCTCTGGTTCTCAGGCTCTTGGGCACCCCAGGCACTGCTGGGAGCCACAGAAGAGCTGAGAATGGAGTGGCTCCCCCCCCCCCCACACACACACAGGTTGGATCTAGCCTGGGGCCAAGGGGAAAAAGAGGGGACAGCTCTGGCTGGATCCCATGGGGAGAAGTCCTTGACTTGTCAGCAGCTGACTTGGCTTGGCTTGGTGGTCATGGCTCGGGGCTCAGAGAGACCTTCTACAGGAGGTCTGTTTAAGCGAAGGCCTTCTCCATTGCTCCCCACAGTGGATCTTGATGAAAAGAGGCAGTCTGTGGTTTTAAGCCATTTATTGTCATGGAGGAAAGTGGATTAGTAAAACCTTACCTCACTTCTCAAGAAGGCTAAATAGCTTTTGCAAGGAGGAGTGTCTGGGAAGGAGAGCTTATTGGCTAAGCCTCCAGGTCTTTAGGTATTTCATTAAAGTGGAGATCTGTCTTGAGGCTACATGATCACAGGTCAAGTCCTCTACCAAAGGAGGGGCTTGGGGCATTGCCCTTACATGACTGAAGGACACAAATCTATGGAGGGCTGCAACTCGTGCCAGGAGCCTAGTGTCCAGGAACCAGGCAAACGCCTGCAGTCCCTTCAGGGTCACTGGGGTTTCTAGCCTTTGCTTAACCAGGAACCAGGTGCCTTTACGGTCCTACAAATAATAAAGAAAAATTCACAGAGTTATAGAAAAAGAAACAAATTCAGATACATGAAGCTTTATGACACCAAGCAGACAAGGCTGGAAAAGAACCTCCCATCGTCAGACTATAATTAAAACATTAAATACACAGAACATAGAAAGCATGTTGAAAGTAACAAAGACAAAACACCAAGTCACATAGAAAGACAAGTCATCAGAATAACAGCAGACTTGTCAATGGAAACTTTAAAAGCCAGGAAGCTCTGAAACCATTCCAAGTTCTAAAGATACCACTGCCTATATAGTCTACGATACATAGCACAACTATCAGTCATGACTGAATGAGAAATCAAAACTTTTCACAATAAGAATAAAACTAAAGAAATTTCTGACCACTATGCAAGCCATCATTACAGATCTTCAAAGCGATTCTTCAGACTGAAAAACAAAAAACAAAAACCAAATTCATTGAGAAGGCTTAGGAAAGAACAAACCACAGTAAAATAATAGTATATCAAGCAAGGAAGGGGAGAAGGAAACATGGCAAAACAAACAAAACGGCAGAAACCAATTAACACCTTCCAATAAAAACTATGACTACTCCTGAAGGACACAGACTAGATGAACCACAAAGCAGTAATCATCTAATTGTTGTCTCCAAGAAATGTAGCTCACCCTAAAAGACGGACATTAACTTAGGGTAAAAAAATGAAAATATGGGCCAGGAGTGGTGCCACATGCTTTTAGTCCCAGTGGGAGGCAGATGCAGGTAGATCTCTGTAAGTCTGAGGCCAGCCTGGTCTACAAGATGAGTTTCAAGGACAGCCAGGACTATTATACAGAGGAACTCGGTCTTGGGGGGGAAAGAAAAGAAAGGAAGAAAGGAAGGAGGAAGGAAAGGAGGAAAGAAAGAAAAATAGGATTCTAAGCAAATTGACCTAAGAAACAAGGAGGACTCACCATTCTGATATCTTTTAAACAATCAAACTTCAAACCAAAGCTGACCAGTCAGGAAGGATAAAGCAGGTAACACAACAATTCGTTAAGAGAACATTAAGATTCTAAACATATATGCCCAGAGCAGAGGTGTGTTCAATTTTATAACACAAATATTACTAGATGTAAAATCAAAGATTAATTCCAGAAAAAGTATTAGCAGGTGACATCAACAATCTGTGCCCGCCAATTGACCATTCATCCCAATAATAAAACGAAACTATCAAATTCTTTACGGACTAAATGGACATCCACCATCACACCCAAAGACCACGGAAAGTGCATTCTTCTCAGGAGCCCATGTGACTGTCTATAAGGTACATCATATATGAGAACACTAAGGAGGTTTCCATAAATATAGAAAAATTGGAATAACTTATTGAATTCTGCGTGATCACAATGGAATAAGACAGAAATCAATAGAAAGACAAACCCCGGAGCACAGGCAAATTCAAGACCACTAACTGCTACATGATGAATGGCTCTTTGAAGAAATTAAGAATGACGGTTTAAAAAATTCCTAGAATCAAATGAAACCCCAACATACCAAAACCTTTGGGATATAATGAAAGCAGTCCTATGAGGAAGGTTTATAATTCTAAGTGCCTATTTTAAGACATCAGAGAAATCTCAGATAAATAACCTAGTATACCTTGGTGTTGTGGTGAAGGTAGGGTAAATCAAACCCCAAACCAGTAGAATCAAAATCAAAACCAGTAGATAGAAATCATTAAGATTAAGGCAGAAGTCTGAGTAATGGAAAATGGAGCAAAAGTTAGTGCGGTGGAAACCACAACAGCAAAAACAGATTACAAAGATCAGTAAAACACAGTCAGTTATTTGAAGAGATAAACAAGGTTGACAAACCCTTAGCTGAAACAATCAAAATAAGGAGAGTGAAGACCGAAATTAACCTAATTAGGAATAAAAATGAAACCATTACAACACATAGCAACGACATTCAGAAAATCATTATGGTTTGCCTTAAAAGCCTGTATCTACTAAATTAAAATGTCTAACAAAACTACATATGAAATTCTAAATGCCTAGGGCCTGCCAAAGTTAAACCAAAATAAGATGAATAATTTAAACTGGTATATAATGAGCTGTGTGCTTGAAGCAGCATTTAAAAAAAAAATCTCCCCATCACCACCAAAAAACGTTCAGGCCCAGAAGGATTCACTGATGGGGTTTACCAGATCTACAAAGAACTAACACCAATGTTTCTCAAAGTATTTTATAAAGTACAAAGGAACATTACCAAATTCAGTGAAGCTAGTAGTATACTAATTCAAAAACTAATAAAGATATAATAGAATTTAAACACACAATTAGTAGCCTTCCTATGTCAATGAAAAAATACAATGAGGGGAAAAAAATCAAGAAACCAACTTGTGCTTTTTGTCATCTTGACACATGCTAGGGTGGTCTGGGAAGGGAGAAGGTCAATTTGGGAATTAACTCCATCTGATTGGCTTGGGTGCAAGTCTGTGAGGGCATTTCCTTGATCAGTGATTAATGAGCATGAATGAGGGAGGGCCCAGTCTGAGCATAAAGGAATACTGCTGGAGGTATCAGCATATCTGATTTCAAGTTATAGTATAGAGCCACAGCAATGAATAAAAACAGGGTGTGTCGGCACAATGACAGACACATTGATCCATATTCTGAAATGGAGGGTCCAGATACAAAGCCATGCAGTGTCAAGCCCTGGATTAGCTAAAGAGGTCACCAACACACATCAGAAAAGACAGTATCTTCAACAAGTGACGCTGGGGAAACTGGGACTCTGTAGGGATAGTCTGAACTTGATCTTTATCTCTCATGCTGCACAAACATCAACTCTAAATGGGTCAAGAACCTCAATATGAGGCCTGAAACTTTGCAACCGTTACAGAAAAAAGTAGGAAGTAACTTAAAGATATAGGTCTAAGTAAGGCCATTCTGAACAGGACTCTATCACTTAGGAAATAAATCCAGTAATCAATAAATAGGACATAAGGAAATTAAAAGACAGCAAAAGAAACTATCAATTCAGAGAAAAGGAAGCCTCCAGAAAGTGAGAACATCTGCTAGGAATCTAACAGTGGATTAGCATTTGGAATATACAAAGAACTCAAGAAACAAAAGATCAAGAAAATGAAAAAGGAGGGGGTATGGAATTGAGCAGAGAGCTGTCAAAATAAATACAAATGAGCCTAGTAAATGTTTTTCAAAATGCCCAACATTGTTAGCCATCTAAGAAATGCAAAGTATAACTATTTTGAGATTCCATTCACCTTAGCCAAAATGGTTATAATCAAGAAAACAAGTGTTAATAAATGCTTATAAGAATGTAAGAGTGAGCAAACCTTATCCTTTGTTACAATCAGGGAAATCACTCTGGCAGTTTCTTACAAAGCTAAAAATAGAAATACTATTTGACTTAGCTGTATTACCCCAGAGCATATACTGAAAGCATACCATACCCTACTATGGAGATACGTGCATGTCCATGTTCACTGTGGCTCCATTCATAACAACTAGAAAATGGAATCAATCTAGACACTCAGTGGCAGATAAATGAATAATGAAATATGCTATACAGGCACAATGAGATTTTATCAGTTTAAGGAAAAATAATATTATGAAATAGGACACAAGATCATTTTGTCTAGAAACAATTACCATTGTTCTTGGTTGTCAACCATAACTATATATTAAGGCCCTATTGCTGAAAACAAAATACATTTCAGTGATAGGATACAGAGAAATCAAACTGGAATCAACCTGAAAACTTCCTGCTAGCTATCTTTCACAGTGTCAGAAAGTGCTTTGAGAGAGAATAGCTTGTAATGGTATTAAACAGTGGTGAATCCTGCATGCTACAGTTCTGACTTGCCAGGCCAAGTTATGTGCATTGGTGCAACCGTGACATGACTGTTGTGAGGCTAATCATTCATGTTTTGTTGTATTCGAGGTTTGCTCCATGGGAGGGAATTTTTGCCTGACACTATAATCCTGGTTGAAAGTCATAGGTTGAAGGTCATAGGTGGTGATGGTGGTGGTGAACTTTAACTACTGTTCTTTTGCTAAATGGACATTTCAAACTGTCTTCTAAATCTTTCTGTTTAGACACATGGTGCTGATCTCACTGTTAGAAAAGTTTATTTTTGCTGTGAACAGCCATCAATGCAGAAACTCAAAAGAAGGTCAACATGCTGAGGGCAGTGACTGTCTGGTGCTCATCCTTAAACAAGTCAGCAATCTCAATCTCCCCCCAGTGCTATGGGAACATTGTTGAAGAGGAAACAGAAAGAAGGTACAGCCTGGAGGATAAGAAGAAGATGTACTATGAAATTCTGTCTTCTAGGTATGACATGACCACTGCACCCACTAACTCATAGCAACTCTGGTAACCTGCACAGTATCGAAATGGTTAGCATTCCATCGTGAACATGGAGAGGCTCATGGGTCCTTCCCCTACATGAGGACCTACTGACAGTTAATGGCTGCTGAGAGAAGGAAGTCACTTTTCTCCTGGGTATGTCTACTGGTAGGTTGCTACCACACCCATGTGCATAGTGATTTCATTAGTTGGACTCAGTTGGGTATTTTTAAAAATGAAAAAGAGGATACAGATGTGGGTGGGCTGTGTTAGTGAGTCTTGGGGTGTTGGAGTGGGGAGTTGGTAGTGTATATGATCAACATACATTATTTTAAATGTTCTTCTAAAATATACATGCTTACATGTTGTAGTATAATATGAAAATTTCATGCGAATGAGATAATATGAAACTGGCTTCCTGAACTCAGCATGTTCCAAGGTTTACCAGTGTCATATCATATACCAGAACATTTTCCCTCATTGTTCAATAACATTTAATTTTATGGCTGTACCACTTTTACTTTTCTCATTAATCAGTTGACAAGTATTTGGTCACATTCTAATCTATTTTGGTTTTTATTGAGATAGTGTCTCACTATGTAACTCTAGCTGGCCTGGAACTCATCATGTAGACTACTTGGCCTCAAACTCATGGGTAATCTTCCGGCTTCTGCTTACTAAATGCCTGCTAGGATCACAAGTGTGTGCACCCTACCTGGCTCTGTCTGTCTGTTTGTCTGTCTGTCTATTTATTTATGACACAGGATCTCATATAGCCTAGCTTGGCATAAAATTTAATATGTAGCACATGTTATCCTTGAATGTCTTATCCTTCTGTCTCTACCTCCCAAATGCTGAGGTCATAGGCATCACCAGACAGACACATGTGACAGGGTCAGAGCCCCTGAAGATACCAAAAGAGGCCATAAATGAAGATGCAGTCTCAGTTTCAATGGAGACCCCACAATTTTTGAGATTCCGGGACTATAGGTTGTTCTTTAAGAACAGTGACAGGTATGGAATGGGGGTTTGCCTGAGCTGTTAGACAAGCTATGTGTATTTCAGATGGTCAACCTAGAGAAGTGGAGATACCCAAACCCCTTGAGTATGTCCTAAAGACACTGAGCTGTTTGCACTATTGGATTTTGGTTTTCTTTTGATCTGATTGTAACTGTTCCCTGGCTTTCTCCCTTTGAAATAAGTAAGTATAAAAGTTGCTTTTGATTTTACAGGAGCTCAAAGGTAAGAGACTTTCAATTCTTAAAGATTACTTGGACTTTAAATTGTTGGAATTTTTTAAAACACTGCAGCTTTTAGAAAATATAGCATTTTATACTGCAATGTTAACATAAACTCTCAGGGAAAAACAAGAAAAGAAAGATTATGATTTATTATCGATGTGTTTGTGTGTCCAGCTGATAAGGGGTCAATTGTACTGCTTAGATTTTGTCAACTTCATAAAATATAGAGTCATCTGCGAAGAAGGAACCTCATATTGAGAGGATATCTCTAGCAAATTGGCTTGTAGACAGGACTGCAGGGCATTTTCTTGATTAATGATTAATATGAGAGGGTCCAGTCCCCCACAAGATGGGTGATACCATGCCTTGGCAGGTAAACCACAGCTATAAGCAAGGTAGTAAGAAGTATTCCCCCGTGGTCTCCATTTCAGTTTCTGCTTTGCCTTGCCTTTCCTAAGTGACAGACTGTAACATGAAGATGTAATAAACCCTTTCTTCCTCAACTTGCTTTTGGTCAAGATGTTTTATCATAGCAATAGAAAGCAAACAATGACTGTGTGTGTGTGTGTGTGTGTGTGTGTGTGTGTGTGCATGTATTATGTATTATGTGTGATAGTCAGAAGACAAGTTGCAGAAATCAGTTCTCTCTACACAATGCAAGTCTAGAGGACTGAACTCGGGTCTTTGGTCTTGACAGCAAGTGCCTTACCCATTGAACCAGCTAACCAGCCTGACTGACCCTTCTGCCAACTCCAAAATGCTGGGATTACAGGTGTTTGCTAGCATGACTAGTTTTATATGGTGTTGAGGATAAAACCCAGAGAATTATGCATGATAGATAAGCACTCTACCAACTAAGCAACTTTTTAATTTTAATGGATGAATTCTATAGGATATGATCTATATCTTAACAAGCTACTTAAAGTCACACCCACACACATACACCCTCCCCCATAAACCCCAGAGAGACAGACAGACAGACAAAGAGTCAGAGGAGAGAGAGAGAAAGAGAGAAGGGAGAAAAAAGAGTGTTGGAACTTGAACTTTGATTTTCTGTAAGAATATGTCTAAACTGCTGAGCCATCTCTCCAGCCCCTAAATTCATGATTTTTAAAGTCAACTAAAAGTAAATGAAAATGTAGGGCTTCTTTAGACTTTCCTTGAGTGTTGGGTTTCTTTTTAATATCTCTTTTCCTTCTGTTGTGACTTATTATGGATGTGAGATATGAACAAATGCTTATTCACCATAGATAAAGCACTGATGATAGATTTAGAAAGAAAGAAAAAGAAAGGAAGGAAGGAGGAAGAAAGAAAGAAAGAAAGAAAGAAAGAAAGAAAGAAAGAAATTCCACTTAAATTTATCTTCATGAATCATGAGTTCATTGGTATTACTTATAGGAACATGACTCTGAGGCTAACCTATAGGAGCACGAGAATCTCAAAGGCAGAAAAGAATCTTGAGCAATACTCATAAAAGTTGCATCATTGAACTCCACACAAACCTTGCAGGCAACTCTTCCAGAAAGTCTCATCTCCATAGCAACTTGCCATTGATTATATGACCTTGTGGAGGGCCTTGTGAACTACATAACTTTCTGAGAGTCCTGATCCTAGTACATTTCACTAGCTTCCTGATCTTAAGAGCCTCCTTCTTCTTCCAGAAGCAAATGATCAGTGGAGAAGTAGCAACTGCTAGCCCAGACCACACAGGCTAAATGCTAGTTTATTCTGGAGTCTAATTTGAATGACCATGGCTCAGACACACAAGTTTAGATTACCCCAAATTCCACATTCCAACATGGAAGCAGTTTCATAAAGTTTTTTTATAGTTTTACAGAACAAAAAAGTCATAAATCAAGGTACTTTTCAAATATAGTGGTGGGTACAAACTCCAACGAAGAAATCTCTGCTATAGATCTCAGATGCTGAAAATGTTGTTAGTCCTTTGATGGGTTGAAAACTGGGTTTTGTCAAATTGATACATTACAGAAGGTTTGTATCGTTAGCCAGAGGATGTTAGGTTTGACACAGAAGTGCAAAAATAAGGCTATTGATGGACTAAAGACAGCACTAAGTAAATTGTAACTAGGTTCGGAAAAGATAGCATTCTAATCTCCAGGGATGCTCACAGTCACGAAGCCCTCAGACGGCTTCTTTCCAGGAATTCTATTTCACAGTACCCCCTGCTGACATCACACATTGCTGACATCACACACTGCTGACATCACACATTGCTGGCATCACACATTGTGAGTGCAGTAAGCCATATAATTATTCCCACAGGGTTAGGATTCTAATTTCTAGGATTTGATCTAGATGAGGCCAAGCAGGGGGCAGGAGAGCAGTCTTCAACAGAGAGGAGTAGCTGGTAAAACCATTAAAACCATTAAAAAAGAAACTCCTGAATCAAATCAAAGTATTAGCCATCATGATCTGGATCGGACTTCTTTTATACCCTCTGCATCTACATAACATTTACATTTCAAATATAAGATTATTATGCTAAAATTAAAATTAAAAAGCAAGACTTGCTTCCACCTGTATTTATAGTTATTTTATTCTATGGCCCACCTTAATTATTTGAGATATTTAAAC
>JADRCH010000087.1:4356245-4394041 GCA_019843965.1 Rhynchomys soricoides | reverse complement strand
TCCTCCTCCTCTTCTCCGTCCTCCTCCTCTTCTCCTTCCTCTTCCTCCTTTTCTCTCTCTCTGTCTCTCTCTGCCTCTCTCTCTCTCTGCCTCTCTCTCTCAGGGATTTTGTCTGGTTTGATCATATAGTTTAACTTCTTGTGGCATGGTTAGATATAGCTCTAGGAAAAATTGATCTTCAATATTTAAATTATCATCTCTTCTACGTGAATACTGACTTGCTCTGTTTTATTGATATTAATAGAGATTGAGACAAGAACTCAGTTCTACAGGTATAACCAAACATTGCCTTTTTATTTTAGCGGTTAGAAATACAACAAGACTCTAGAAGGAACCTTTGCAGTGTTGCTTATTTCCTTTTTATTAGCAAAATACAAGTATTGTTTCTTTCTTTTTTTGTTTTCAAAATCCTGGTTTGTTATACTACAGGACACCTTAGACACTAATTTAATCAAGAAACACCAGTACTTATGGTATAAAACATCATGAATATTGTTGATTTTAAACAACAATATTTATTGTTTATTGTTGATGACTTTTGTAATTTGATATTAATTTTGATGTAATTTGATGATTAATTCATGTTAATTTGATAAAAAGAATTAACATGAATCTTTGGGTATCTCTAGCTACAATGAATCGAATTAATGTTTGTTAAAGCATAGCATAGGGCCTTTTAACAATGTTTCATTTGTTATATATTCATAGTGATAAAATTGGTCAGACCCAGTACATACCACACACACACACACACAACTTTAATAATTTATTTTTATTTTATGTGCATTGGTATTTCACCTGTATGTGTAGCTGTGTGAGGGTATCAGATCCTAGAGTTACAGACAGTTATGAGCTGCCATGTGCTTACTGAGAATTGAGCCCAGGGCCTCTGGAAAATCAGTCAGGGCTCTTAACTGCTGAGCTCTCTCCAGCACCCATACAACACAGTTTAAGTGGAACAAATCTATTTCCTTTGGCTGTAAGAATTTGAGTGAAAGATAGAGGTACCCCAGTTGGAGTTTCCTTTTCAAGATTTAAAGTAAGATTTTATAAGTTTAAAAACTAGTTATTCTTGTCATGTCCAAATGAAATTTAAAAATCTGAGCCTGTGACTATGATTTTTATAAAAGAAAGATTAGCAGTCTGTGCTTAACTGTAATTCTTACTAAGGCTAAACTAACATCAGAATGCTATTTATTAAGATTAAACCTTGAACTGTGAAGTCTTAACATCATAAGTATACTTTTAGGCATCATCATTTATTACATACCTTAAATCACTTACTAAGACACAACATGGTAGCTAGATTTTGCTTTCACCTTTAAACCTGTTTTGTGATTTTATCTTTCTCAAGCACGCAGCTTGTAACATGTTTACTGTTGGCATATTTACTTGTTAGCAGGTTTACTGTCTATATGCTTGTCTTCTTTGTTAGGAGACCTAGTAGCTCTAGGCAAATTGAGGCCTGATTTTTACATACAAAACCAATTTAGACTGCTAGATAATTGAACCGCAACTGAAAGCCATTTCTTTTTTTTAATTTTAAGAGACTCACATAATTTAAATGTTTTAAAGGTGCTTTTAATTTTTATCACCAAGCAATATGTTTATTGTTTGTACACAAACGAATTGTAAAACCAAAAGTGCTTTTAAGGTTAAAACAGACTTTTCAGCTATGATGGACTGACCTGGGAAGGTAGCCAGAGAGAAGGGGCTGGTGGATGCTTGTTTAAGGCTGCTAAACTCTCTGAAAAACCTAGGTAATAGATTTCTCCACCAACTTAATAAGCCAATTCAAGCCGAATTAAAAGTATAAAAACAGGTTTATTGGTGGCAGCTCTTAGGGAGGTTTACCCATCTTAGAGAACAGGCTGTAGGAGTCTCACTCAGACTATAGGAGGGTAGTTTCTATGGATTGTAGGTGAAGGAAAATGACAGGTCTACCATAAGCTGGGCTGGTGTCCAAATATGGTCACCTAGGCAGGGATTTCAGCTGAAGGGGTGGTGAGGACCACAGTGTAGGGTCATTGGCACCAAGGCACTAGAGACTTAGGAGATAAGTCTCCTTGAGGAGTACTAGTTCCCCTGGGGAGAGTAAGAGTAGGCTCAGGAGCAGTTGGGGTTTGTGGCAGGAAGGTAGATGTCAGCATGTGAACAGACAAGGGACCATAGGAGGGAGAAGTAGGATAGGTACTTGGCCAGCCAAGGATTCTGGGCTGGGAAGTGTTGGATGAGGAGGAAAGGCCTCCCATATAGGAGCTCAAAAGGGCTTAGACTTGTAGGAGATTGGGGTAGCTTAGAAGTGGGTAAGGGTAATAGGGATGAAGGAAAGCCAAGATAACCTGAACTCAAGAGAGAGCTTGGTGAGCTGCTATTGATGAGTCCATTGGCTTTCTCAACCTTTCTTGAGGATTGTGCATGGTAGGGGATGTGGAGTTTCTAGGAGATGTTGAGAATTAAAGACGAAAGCTCAATGACCCTGGAGGGGAAGGCTGCATCAATGTCTGGATGGTCCATGGCATACTGATATGAGAAATAATGTGTTCAAGGAGTACTTGAGCCACCACATCTACCAGTTCCTTGGACAGAAAGAATACCTTAATCCATCCTGTTAAGTGTCAACAAGTGACAATGGAGCTTATTAGTGAGCCAGCACTCCCCTGTTGGTGTCCTTGGAGCTAGTACAGGGGCTGGAGAGCCCCTGGCAGGTTGACCTTTGCACATGTCTGGCAGACAGTGTGGACCTGAAAGATGTAGGCCAGGAGTCCTGGGGGCAGTCAAAGAAAGGGTCTAGAAAGTGGAATAGAGCCTTGGAACCAATGTATACAGTTTGACGTTATCAAGATGATGGAGAGCACCTGATTCTGGGGAAGGATAAGGCAGTTGTTCAAATAGAACCATCCATCCTTTGTCTGTGTGGCCCCTTTATTGAGGAGTGAGTCTCTCTTCTCCTGTTGGTATTCAGACCATAGAAGGGTTCCAGAAAGAGATTATATCCTGTGGATCTGGTGGAGCTAGAGGCCAGCCCTTGGGCCACTGTGTTAGCTCTGGGATTGCCTAAGGTCACTGGATCCCAGAAGGTCTGGCACCCTTGGCAGCAGATTATGGTTATCTCTGCCAGGAGTTGGAGGGCCTCCAAGAGTTTGGCTATAAAGAGGCTGTTGACAATGGGACTGCCCTTTGCACTGAGGAAGCCCCTTTCCTTCCAAACAATAAAGTGGATATGAGCTACTAAAAGGACCTTTTTAGAGTTGGTATAGATGTTATCCCATTGGTCTTTGGCTATTTGGAAACCCTATTTAAGGTGACTAACTTGGCCCTTTTTGAAAAGTACTATGATGGTTTGGAATGTTTAGGCCGGGGAGTGGCACTATTTGAAGGTATGGCCTTGTTGGAGGAAGTGTGTCACTGTGGGCATGGACTTTAAGACGCTTGTCCTAGCTGTCTGGAAGCCAGTCTTCTCATAGCAGCCTTCAGATGAAGATGTAGAACTCTCAGCAACTCCTGCACCTGCCTGCCTGAATGCTGCCATGCTCCCACCTTGATAATAATGGACTGAACCTCTGAACCTGTAAGCCAGTCACAATTAAATGTTGTCCTTATAAGAGTTGTGTTGGTCATGGTGTCTGTTCACAGCAGTAAAACCTTAACTAAGACAGATCCCTACCAACAGATGGGTTACCTCGAATGTTTTAGTGAAAGTGACCATGGCATAGACCACCTGGCAGTTTCCCAATCTTCTATGAGAGAGTTTCCATTCATAAAGAGGGTGAGTTGGAGGTCTGTAAGGAGTTGGCTTAGGAGACTAGGATGGGGTAAACATAGGGCTTCCATAGCCTCTGGGCAGGAATAAGAGGTGGGTATCAGAGGGGAATGGAACTTGGAGGAAGGTTGCAGGGTTTAGGGCAGGACTGGAAGTCAAGGTAATATGGGAGCTTTCTAAAAGCAATAGATGAAAGGTTTGGGACAAGAGGGCCCAAGGAAGGACAGAGAGGAAAGATTCAGAAAGTCTAAGAGACAGTAGGTGAAGTGAGTATACAATGATAGGTTAGAACAGCATGACTTAGAGGGCCTCTCAGGTGAGTTCTGAAGCTGCTGCTAGGGCTCTCAGACATGTCTGCCACTGAAATATGATGGGATCTAGCTGTTTGGACAAAAAACAAAAACAAAAACAAAAAAACTATGGGCCATGGGAAGGCCCAGCATGTTGAGCCAGGATACCCATGGCCACTTCCATCCTCTCATCTGTAAAGAGGTGGTAGGGGCAGATGGAGTCCAGGACAGCCAGGGCAGGGGCCACTAAGAGGTCATCCTGCAGTAAAGAGAAGTGATGGCAGACCATGGTTGTATGGGTGAGAGGCCCCATGGGGGCACTGGCTGCCTGGTACAGAGGGAATAATGACAAAGTTAGGGATCCAGTGATGGAAGAATTCCATTAGGCCCAGAATAAAAGGATCTGATCCTCAGTGGTCAGGGGCTGCACGTCCCATGAAAGTTGGACTCAGCTGAGTTGGACATCCAAATACACTATGGCAGGAGAGCAACAGAGACACAATTTTGCACAGTGTACCCCAACATCTCCCATTTTAGCCTTTACAATAAAAAGCTTTGTACAATAAGAAAAATTACAAGAACGATCAAGTAAAAATTACATTTACAATGTTCAGTCCATTTGTATTTGGCACTTTTAAAAAAGTTTTATTTATTTATTATATGTAAGTACACTGTAGCTGTCTTCAGACACTTTTTCTTCTCTCTCCTGCCCCACTCGCTCTGGCCCGCTCGCTGTAGCTGTCTTCAGACACCCCAGAAGAGGGCATCAGATCTCATTACAGATGTTTGTGAGCCACCATGTGGTTGCTCGGATTTGAACTCAGGACCTTCGGAAGAGTAGTCAGTGCTCTTAACCGCTGAGCCATCTCTCCAGCCATGTATTTGGCATTCTTTGGAGAAAAGAATTATACTATCTAGTCTTCAAAAACTTCAAAGACTCACGAAATATGGCATTTTAAAGATGTTTTTATTAATTTAAGGCTTTTTTGACATTGAGACATGTCAGCTACTGGCGGAACCCCATTTGACTAGGAAGAAGATGATGCGAATAAAAAGATCTCCATTTGGTGATGGCTTCAGTTGTGGCAAGCTAGCCACTAGGCAAAGAATGCAGTCCAGAAAGTACAAATGGACATAGGCAAGTTGACTGCCAAGCTCTGCCAATACAGAGTTAGCAAGTCCTTCATAATTCCTGCTTCATAAACGGTATGTCAGATATTCTGGACCACAAGGCTGAAAATAATGCTCCAGTATTTTAGAGAATACTGGGGACTGTCCAGGCAGTATTGACATACTATCTCTGTCATTTCTGTAATTTTTGGAAGCTGCATAGTCTTCCTATAACCTTAAGTTGTGAAGGGTCTAAGAGCATGTTTTAGGGTCTAAGGAGATGTTTTAAGGATGGTAAATGAAGGTTAGAGTGGCCAGAGAACGTCTTGTGAAGGTTGGAAGGATTACTAATGGGTACTTGCAGGTCAGCAATGCAAGTTAGGATAGAAACGGAGTTAGATGCAAAATTCTGAACCCATCACGATCAGGTAACTGATAGAATACTTTATCTAAGTTGCCAAATATAAATAGACTTGACATTATGAATGTAACCCCTAACAGTTTTCATAATTGTTTCCTTTCTATTCCTATTGTATGTTGCTTATTATTATGAAAGGAAAACCTTCTTATTAGGCAAAGAGAGAGAGAGAGAGAGAGAGAGAGAGAGAGAGAGAGAAAGAGAGAAAGAGAGAGAGGAATTGTAGAGGCTTAGTCAGTTGCTATATACTGTAATGCTAAATTCTGTGTACTCAGGTCTAGTTGCCTCAAGACCAGTGAATTTCACATATGATAGCTTTTGTTGTGTAAACCTTGTTTCTTAATTTACAACTACTGGTTGAATAAAAATGCCTACAGCCTTAGCTGTAGCTCTAGCCAACAAGACCTGGCCTGTTGAGCACTGGCTACAGAGGAATGGACAGGAGTGCAATTCCCAAAAACATTGGACAAAAGGGATTTGAGGCCACTTGTCCATAAGCTAGCAGAAATTTTCAAAATCGTAGAGGATGCTAAAATCTAGAGTGCCCTCTGGTGGCTTATTTAGATTAGTTATCTAGAGGGTACAGAAGCTAAACCACAAAACAAAACAAAGGAAAATCAGATGTTTTGGGTGCAAGGTCTGAGACAATTCCAATTTGGATAAAATTTGCAGGATACACCCCAGGGATATTTGAGGATTGGTTTTAGGTCCAGCAGTACCCATTTTCCCAGCCTGTGCTTGGACCAAAGCCTATGGCATAGCCTCCCAAGAGATAGTTTGGGGGTGAACAGTGGGTGATGGGGGTAGCCTTGGGAGAGAATTTCTCTCAATTCCACGAGGATCCCAAGAACAGAGACCATTTCTGTTCCTGAATGGCTTGCCCTGGTGCAACTGCTCCTATTGGCAGGGAGCCAGATGGATCCTGGACCCGGAAGAAGTCTTCATTGGCCACTGGGAAGGGTAGCTTACCTCAAATCAAAAGTTAGTCGCCTCAAGAGGAGAGAAAAATAGAGGGAGAGGAGCCTGGTCCACCTGGCTAGGGGTTCAACTCTTTCCTAGTTTTGGCACCAAGATAATAAGTTTCTCTGCAGACTTAATAGGCTTTTTGAGTGGGTAGAGGGTGGGGTGAGCCAGAGGCTCCAACTGAACACCAGGGTCCTCCATCAGTGACATCACAGAAATGTGAGGATAAATTTGAGCAGAAAGTATAGATCAAATGACCTCTGTATCACTTAAACTGACAGAGACTTACTTACTACCTAGACAGCCAGCCTGGTATCCTCCATGGTAATCTCGATGGCTTTTTGGGGGGCCAAGATCATCAGTCTTTGGCCTCTACACAGAACAGTGTTAAATCTTCCAGCTAACACACAGGGCAACATCAGCCTTTGGCCACTAGACCCAGAAGATCTAAGGTTGTTTTTGTTGTTTTCTTTCCGTGGAGGAGAAACTTGGGGAACTGGCCTACCTTAGCAAGGCAGAGTGGGGCAGTAAAGCCAACTATCTCCAGAGTTTTTGCAGGGCCCTAGTGGTGGGAGTGGCATGAAGTACTTCTTTGCCCAGGGGTTGTGTTGCCACACTTGAGCAAATCCAAGGGAATCTTCTTTAGAACCTTCTTTAGTCACAGCACTGCCAGAAACTAGTATTTTTGGCTATTAAGGGTAAACTTTTCTTTAAATACCTTAAAAGCCATAAGCAGCAGATTTCTCTGAGAGGTTTGAGGGACATCATCTAATTTATTAAGTATACCTGGTTTTAAACAAACTTTACTTATTTTTAGTTACTTGCTTCAGGCTTGTCTCTGTAAGTAATTACATTTGTACTTAGGATGACTTCAAGCATTACATACATTAAAGAATTTGGTCATTACTTGCTGATAGGAGTTTGATATAGCTGTCTCCTGAGAGGCTCTGCCAGAGCTTGATAGATATAGAGGCAGATGCTAGCAGCCAACCATTGGACTGAGTGTGGGGTCCCTGATGGAGGAGTTGGAGAAGGGACTGAAAGAGCTGAGAAGGTTTGCAGCCCCATGGGGGGAGCAACGGTGTCAACCGGCCAGACACCCCCCTCCAGGTCCCAGGGACGGGACCACCAACCAAAGAGTATGGAGGGACCCATGGATCCGGCCATATATGTGGCAGAGGATGGCTTTGTTGGATATCAGTGGAAGGAGCAGGTCTTGGGCCTGAGGGTGTTCAATGCCCCAGTGTAGGGGAATGCCAGGGCTGGAAGGAGGGAGTGGATGGGTGGGTGGGGGAATACCCTCATAGAAGCAGGGGGAGTGGAATAGGGGGTTTCTGAAGGGGAGACCTGGAAAGGAAAAAACATTTGAAATGTAAATAAAGAAAATATCCAATAAAAAAGGAATTTGATCATTTATAAACTTATCATTAGCTTGTGTGTCTTAAATATATTTAACAGTTTATAAGGTAGTAGCTTTTATAAGATTATGATTTAACAACTTTATCACTATAAAGTTTAAGCATTAAATATTTTGAGTTGAAGATCTGTTATTCTTGGGAGTCATAAAAAAAAAACAACAAACAAACAAACAAACGAGTCCATGATTGTCTAAGACCCAAGCAAACTGTTTTTAACTAAAACTAGACCTCTCATCCTGCAAAACATGTTTTCTGTTTTGGTCTTACTTCAACCTGTGAAATATTTGCTCTGGTCTCTCAGATCCTATAGCAACAAAATAAAAGTTTAAACCATAAATATAGTCCACAGAGAGACTCAGAACCATATTTTCCTGATCCTTATGGAAAGTCACGGTACTGAAGAATAGAAAATTCTTCACTATCAAAACAAAACTTTAAAAGATAAGTACAGTCCACAGAAAGACTGAGAACTTAATTTTTCTAATTCTTTCATAGTGTAGCTATACAGAATACCACAGTTTCTTGTATGACTCAGTTTATCCAAATCATTAAAGCTTAACAAAGTTAGTAAAGACAAAGAGGCTAGCCATACTTCTTCAAGTTAGTTTTTGCTGGCTTGATGAACCTTAAGAATTCATTAACCATCCTTATCAAACACAGGGTGTTCCTTATCTAAACATTTCAGAAGCCTGATTTTGAACATAGTTAGCAAAGACATACGTGGTTAGACATACAACTCTAAATTTGTTTCTGTTAGCTTAAGTAGACCTTTTCAATTTTAGGAGTTTATAAACCTTATTTATCAAACATTTGTTGTTAGTAACTGTTTTAAAAAGATTTATTTATTTATTATGCATACAGTGTTCTGCCTGCATGTATGCCTGAAGGCCAGAAGAGGGTACCAGATCTCATTACAGATGGTTGTGAGCCACAGTGTAGTTGCTGGAAATTGAACTCTGGACCCCTGGAAGATCAGCCAGTGCTCAACTTTTATCTTTAAGAACAAGAATTGAATTCAAGTTACAAATATAGTAAACTGTAGCAAAGTTTTAAAAACAAACAAACAAACAAACAAAAAAAACAAGAACTGAATCCAAGTTACAGTAACTAGTGTTACAGAGAGTCAACCAGAGATGACCACTCAGACACAGTTTCTAACTATTTGAAAGTCTATTCCAGCCGGCTGGGACTATATTCAGGTATTTGGACACCTAAATGTTGCATTGAGTGTCCAGAGCACAGGATTTTTGAAGATAAAAACCATATTCTGGCATATTTCTTGGTAGCCGAAGGGGGCAGGGCTTGCACAAGCAGCATTTTAATAGAAGCTAAGATAAGCATATTAGGCAGGGTCTGAGACAAAGACCAACTTGGCAAGGCCCTGGCTCCCATTCGTTACTTTGTAAAGCCCCTTACCAGGATGTTGCAAAAACTCAAAAACTGAGTTCGAGGTGAGACCAAAACTGAGTTCCAGGTGGTGCCAACGCCCTCCTGAATCACCAGGCAATCAAACAAGGACCTTATATGGAAAATAGCCCCTCTTGCCTGACAAGTCGTTCTTCTTACCTGGGACTATAAAAACCCTCCTTCTTGGGTCCTGCATTTAACTTCCCAAGCCCGATGTCTTGGGACTGGTGAGCTGCCGGCCTGTGTCTGCTTCTACCCTCTGGGTGTCTAGGCACGGCTGGAAGGAATGAAGCTTAGCTGGACGGGTGGATTCCACAGGATATTGGTTGGTGACAGTGCAGGGGGTAAGAGCCTTCTCTGAGATTTTTTGTGTGTGTGTGTGTGAAACAGCTCTGTTTGTTAGGGGTGAATAAGGGATATATAAGCCTTGGGGAGTAGGTAGGAATTGGGGGAGGGATGAGTGTACATCATTGACTGGGGCTGAGGTGCTGGGAATGCTTCATTTTCCTGAAGAGGAATTCCAGGTGCTGGCTGGACATGTCCTTAAAGGCAAAGAGGAAGTTAAACCTGTAATGTGGCCTCTAGGCAACGTGACTATCTTAAGGGTGGCAGAGGTAGGGATCACACAGGTTAAGTATATGCATGCCCACAGCAAGGAGGAAATAGTCCTAACTCCTACTGGTCTCACGACAAGATTTTTTGGGGTTGGCCACATCTTGACCTTTCTCTCATTCTAGACTGGCTCCCCCAGTTGCACTGATTTCTGGTCACACAGTGAACCTTGCCAGAGAGCTGCAATAAACCCGAAATTGCTGCCAATTCACTGACCTGATCTGGTCACTTCATGACACCTCTGAATCTCTTAAAGCAATTTGCTGGATGGAGGGATTCTGAGAAAGCAGGCAGTTTAACAGAAGTTATGATCAACCAGATAGGGCATCGTGGTCATGGATTCTAGATAGTGTTGGGTAATTTTCCAAAGGGCTTTTCATCAAGAAGACCAAATTGTAGTCCAGCCTAAAGATGGCCTAAGGATGGAGGAACCTCTGCACAATCTTGCTCTGTCACACTAGCATGCTGTAGCAAATTAAGATTACCTATGAATAGATTTTTGACTATCCTTTTTGTTTCAAGTTTTAAGCTAACTTATTAAAAGATAGATTTTATAGATCTTTGAATCATAACCTATATATTTTTTAAATCTCAACACACAGAAAGTTTAAAAAATGGTCTTACAAGATTTTTTCAGGAGCAGAGAATAAAGAAAACTTAGAAATTTTCAAGAGTGGAGAGTAAAGAAAGCCAAAAGATAAGACGATTTGGGGATTATTTGCTTGTACAGAGGCAGAAGTTGTTATTATCCATGGGAATTTGAAAACTGAGTATGCCATCTTTGGATCAGTGAGATTATAGTAGTTTATACTGAGGCCAAACTGTTTGCAGTAAGTCAGTGAGACTTAAATGGAAATGTCTGAGTCCAGGGAGAGAAAGTGATTAAAAGGCAGGTTAAGAGTCAATGAGTTAAGAGTCTAATAAGAACCCATGGTTAGTTTAGGCTCTAGTAGGTGAGTGACACAGAGCACGCTCCAGGAGCAAGCTGTGAGAAGGGTGGAGAGGAAGCCAGGAGCACTGCAAGGGTGAAAGAGGAGGGACTTATAGGAAAGGGCCACATAGAAACTCCTCCGCCAGAGGGAGAAGTCCAATAGAAGAAGAGCTAAGTGCCTTAGCAGAGAGATGCCCTGAGTCACATTGGAGAAGACTCCAGCCAAGGAGAGAACCTTCCCAAGGGATAGAGGTCAGGAGGGTATAGCAAGCTCCAGGAGAAGACCAAAACAGAGGACATATTGTACAGGATGAGAGTTTTGTTTATAGCTAAAACTGTTTACTTGGTGCTAAAATCTAGCTAAGAGATGAGTCTTTCTGTCAAGTCCCTACTTATTAAGGCCTCTATTTGCAGTGAAGATTAAGTTCCTGGTTTGATGCAGATTGTTTGTAACCCAAATTCACTTAATGAGTATCCTTGCCTTTGTTGCTGCCCTCTTTCTTTCTTTCTTTCTTTCTTTCTTTCTTTCTTTCTTTCTTTCTTTCTTGATTTATTTATATGAGTACACTGTTGCTGTCTTCAGACACACCAGAAGAGGGCAGCAGATCCCATTACAGATGGTTGTGAGCCACCACATGGTTGCTGGGAATTGAACTCAGGACCTCTGGAAGAACAGTCAGTGCTCTTAACCACTGAGCCATCTCTCCAGCCCTGTTCCTTTTAACATGATTGACCCACAACTCTCTCACCCACTGTGAATTCCTTCTCTCCTTTATACAAAGAACTTCACGAAGCCAGTGAGGGCTGCTCTTGGAAACCTCCAACTTAAGGGAGATAGGCAGCTGTCCTGCCTACACACGTTGTTTTAGTTTGGACAATTGTGACTTTCAAGAATTTCTCTCAAATCTCAGAATTAACAAGAAACCAAGAGGACACTTAACCATTAGGCAAGGAGACATTAGTGGTTAAAGCAGGTGAAGGAGAGTGGCTAGAAAGTGGACTCTAGAATTTGGAGTGGAATATGGTAGTGGCAGGAGCCAGCAGAAACAAATGATCCATACATTAGAAGGGTCAAATTAGTAGCCTGGTTGAGTTAGAAGAGGCCAGGTCCCTTGAAGAAGGGCATCTGTGATCTTCCCAGGTCTATAGCACCAGGTATATGCAGGGGAAAGGGCAATAATGAAACAACCAAAATGACCATTCCATTAGGGGAAAGGGTTTTACTGTGGGTGAGAAAGAGAAAATACCCAGAAGCATCTGGAAGAGTCTGGAACAGAGAGGAAAAAGAAGCAGACTGGACATGGCCAGAGCTAGGGAAGCAGGAATAGCAAGAGTTACATGTAGTTTTATGCTCTACCAGCCATTAGCTCCAGTAAATGACCATGCTATCAGCCCCCTCCTGGCTTCCCATGAATCCTTAGATAAAAGGCACAGACACACAGTTGTTCAATTTCACTTGCCTTCTTGGCATAATTACTGGGCACTACTATCTCCCCCCCTGGAAAAGCATGTCCTTATCAGTTTCTTATCTCCATCTCGCTCATCTGCCCTAAACTTCAGTTGCTAAACTCCCCTGATCGCCTGCCTGTAGGAGGGGCCTGTGTGGCCACTCTGTTTTGAGATCTCACATGATTGCCTGGTTCTCCTCTCTCCAAAACATACTGAACTCCATTCTCCTTCCTTGCACCCCTCTACCTGCTTCCAGGACCCAGAAGTCCCACCTATCCCTTCCACTCAGCAATTAGCCCATGGATTTCTTTACTGATAAGTCAAGGACCATTTGGGAACAGGACCTTAGCATCAGAATTGCCCCTACAAGTGAGGAGAGTAGAGAATAACCTGTTATATAGAGAATGAATGAATAGCTGAGAGGCAGGAAGCCTGTGAGCTTCCAAGCCTGGAAGTTTAGGGCAGGGGGAGGTGAGAAGAGGTAGGATGACAGTGTGGAGGCCTTGAAATGTATCATGGGTGCTTTGGAATAGGGACTGTAGGAGCCTAGAGTCAGCATGGGCTTTGACAACGGGGAACCATATGCCCCTTCTTCCAGAGACAGAGAAGATGATTTCCTCTCGCAGACAAAAACCAGTTCACTAGTTCCTGAGGAAAGCTATCATTGACCTAATGGCCAAAAATCATTCTATAATCCTGTTTGAGATGGGCTAAGCCTGTCATTTCTGAACACAGGCACTGCCTTTTGGAGTTTGATGTATTGGAGTTTTCTTTGGACTTGACAATTCTTAAAATCCAAATTATGCTGAACAAAATGAGACTAAAATTTTAATCGCTATGATGACAAAACTTGAGTCACCGAGACATGAAAACTAGGCTCATGTAAGATGGGAATTTGGAATAAGCAAGCAATCATAACAAGTAAGATGATTATGAAAAGACACAATTTGATGAAATTTGTAATTTCTTTAAAACCAAGATTAGCATTATTTAATATCTTAAGAATATATCACAAGTACTTTGCTCCTCCAGATCCAATCCCCCAGTATCATGCCCAGCTCTTCCGTAAACACCCATTGCAGCCTTCTCTAGACTGCCTGCTTCCATCCTCTGTGGACCCTACAGATCTTCCTCTTCTAATACCCCTTACCTCACTTTTGCTTTGTCCAGACCCCAGTCTCGGCAGGCACCCTCTGCTAACCGAAGGGCTACTCCGAGGGCAACAAGTAGATTGAAGCCAGACCCATCTCTCTCCTACCATTCCTGAGATCCAGTCCCCTTTGTCTCATCTCCAGATCTGAGGCAGGAAACTTGCTGAAGTCTCCCTTTCCTTTCTGACCCCATCCCCAGTGGAGCACAAATATCTTCTCCCTAACTTTTCTTTTCCAGCTCAGCTCATATCTTAGCTCCCAACACTAGCAAGCCTTACCTGTGAACAAATCAGCTGAGCAGGCCAGAAAAAAAACAGGCAGCACATCATCATACTTCCCAAAAATTCTGACAGGAAACAAAAAGCAAGAAACACCAAACACTCAGTGAACAAAGACAGACCCAGAAATCAGTACGTAGAGCTATAGGCATCCCAAACCTAGATGCCTAGATGCCAGCATGAGAACACAATAACAGCCAGAGCACTAGAGCCCACTATCCTACACAGCAGACCCTGAATATTCTAAGACATAAAAAAAGACCTTCAAGCTAACAATATGAATATGATAGAGGTCCTTAAAAAATAAAGAAATAAATCCCTTAGAGAAAGCTAGGAAAATACAAACAGTATAAGAAAATAAATAAAACTGTTTAAGACCTGAATTTTGAAATAGAATCAGTAAAGAAAACCCAAAGTGAGCAAATTCTGAAAGTAAAACATGTAGAAATTCAAAGAAGGACTACACAGGCAGGTTTCAACAACAAAAGACAAGATAGGTAAGGAAGAATCTTAGGCGTGGAAGAAATGGATACATTGGTCAACAAAAATGTTAAATCTAAAAACTTCTGCTGTAAAACATCCAGAAACTCTAGGACACTATGAAAAGACCACACTTAAGAATAATAGATATAGAGCAGGGAGAAGAAACCCAGCTCAAAGGAACAGAAAATGTTTTCAACAAAACGATAGAAAAATTTTCCTAACCTAAAGGAGGAGATGCCTATAAAGGTAGAAGAAGCAAACCAAACATCAAATAGATGGAACCAGAAAAGAAAGTCCCCTTACCACTGAATATTAAGGGTTGTAAGGTAAAAGGGCAGATAACATATAAAGCCTTTAACATATAAAGGCAGACCTATGAAAATTGCATCCAACATCTCAATGGAGACTTTAAAATCAAGAAGGGCCTGGACAGATGTCCTGCAGACTCTAAGAGACCACAGATGCCAGCCTAGACCTCAATACTTAGAAAAACTCTAAATAACCATAGATGGAGTAAATAAGATATTTCATCATAACACCAAATTTAAATGATATCTAGCTACAAACACAGCCATACAGAAAGTTCTAGAAGGAAAACTTGAACCTAAAGTGGTTTACTCCAACTGTGAACATCAACAATAGACATTAACTCAGGCTAAAGGGTTAGAAAAAGATATACCAAGCAAGTGTACCTAAGAAACAAGCTGGTGTAACCTTTTTAATAACTAACAAAATAGACTTCCATCCAAAACTAATCAGAAGGTATAGGGAATGACACTACACAGTAACCAAAGGAAAAATCCACCAAGAGGATATTGAAATTCTTGACATTTATGACCCAAACACAAAGACATCCACATTTGTAAAAGAAGCACTACTACAGCTTAAATCACATATTTATTCTCACAAAGTGAAAATGATAACTAACTATACCCCACTTTCACCAATAGACAGGTCATCTAGACAAAAACTAAACAGAGAAATTTTAGAACTATCAGAGAGTATAGAACAAATGGACCTAGCAGTTGTTTATAGAACATTTCATTGAAACACAAAAGATTATACCTTCTTTTCTGTACCTCATGGAACTTTCTTCAAAACTGATCACATATGCGGACATAAAGCAAGTCTCAGCAGATACAAGAACACTGAATAACTCTCTGCATTTTATCAGAAGTTCAAGGTTATCCTCAGATGCATAGGGAGTCAGAGACAAGACAGACCTATGTGAGACCATTTTTCACCCTCCTCCCCTTAAAAACCTTAAGTCACACACACACACACACACACACACACACACAAACACACACACACACAACCCACACCAAAGAAAGACGACAGATGCAGAGAGTTATTGAATTTGGAGTAAAGCTGAATATCAATAGTAGAAATGGCAAAATCTTATAAATTCACAGAAACTGAACAACTCTTTACTGAATGACTACTGGGTCAAAATGGAAATAAAAAAAAGAAATCAAAGACTCTCTAAAATTAAATGAAAATAAATAAAAACACATCATATCCAAGCTTATGAGACACAAAGAAAGTGGTTCTAAGAGGCAAGTTCATAGCACTAAGTGCCTACATTTAAAAAAGAAATAAAAAGGAGAGAGATCTCATAATAGCAATTTAATAGCACACTTGAAAGCTCTAGGAAAAATGTAGAAATCACACCTGAGAAGAGTAGATGGAAAAAAAATCCAGCTGAGGGCTGAAATTAACAAAACAGAAACAAAGAGAATACAAAAAATCGATGAACCTACAGATTGGGAAAAGATCTTTACCAATCCTTCATCCAATAGAGGGCTAATATCCAATATGTACAAAGAACTCAAGAAGCTAGACTCCAGAGAACCAAAGAACTCGATCAAAAAATGGGGAACAGAGGTAAACAGAGAATTCTCAACTGAGGAAACTCGAATGGCTGAGAAGCACCTAAGAAATGCTCAACATCCTTAGTCATCAGGGAAATGCAAATCAAAACAACCCTGAGATTCCACCTCACACCAGTCAGAATGGCTAAGGTCAAAAACTCAGGTGACAGCAGATGTTGGCGAGGATGTGGAGAAAGAGGAACACTCCTCCATTGCTGGTGGGAATGCAAGCTGATACAACTTCTCTGGAAATCAGTTTGGTGGACCCTCAGAAAAGTGAACATAATACTACCTGAGGATCCAGCTATTCCACTCCTGGGCATATACCCAGAAGATGCTCCAACATGTAATATAGACACATGTTCCACTATGTTCATAGCAGCCATATTTATAATAGCCAGAGGCTGGAAACAACCCAGATGTCCCTCCACAGAGGAATAGATACAGAAAATGTGGTACATTTACACAATGGAATACTACTCAGCTATTAAAAACAATGACTTAATGAAATTCACAGGCAAATGGATGGAACTTGAAAATATCATCGTGAGCGAGGTAACACAGTCACAAAAGAATGAACATGGTATGTACTCACTCACTGATAAGTGATTATTAGTCCAAAAGTTCTGAATATCCAAGACTCACTTCACAGCAACTGTAGGGCTGAGTGTGAGGTTCCAGATGGAGGAGTTGGAGAAGGGACTGAAGGAGCTGAGGGAGTTTGCAGCCCCACGGAGGGAGCAACAGTGTCAACTGGCCTGACCCCTTGATGCTCCCGGAGACTTGATCACCAACCAAAGAATACACATGGAAGGGCCCATGGTGCTGGCCGCATATGTGTCAGAGGAGGGTCTTGTTAGCCATCAGAAGGAGGAGAGGCCCTGGGCCTGAGGGTGTTAGATCCTCCAGTATAGGAGAATGCCAAGGAGGGAAGATGAGAGTGGGTGGGTGGGTGGATGAATACCCCCTTAGAGGCAGGGGGAGGGAGGAGGGAATAGGGAGGTTCCAAAGGGGAGATCTGGAAAGGGGGAAACATTTGAAATGTAAATAAAGTATCAAAAAAATAATAATTAAAAAAAAAAAGTATCGATGAAACAAATGGTTGGTTTTTTGAGAATATCAATGTGATAGACAAACCCTTATCCAAATTAACTAAAAGGCAAAGAGAGAATATCCAAATTAATAAGATCAGAAGAGAAAAGGGGGACATAGCAAGAGAAAGCCAGAGAATCATTAGGCCTTACTTCAAAAACCTGTACTCCACAAAATTGAAAAATCTAAAAGAAATGGATAATTTTCTCAATTGATACTACCTACCAAAATTATATCAAAATCAGAAAAACAATTAAAATAGACTTATAGCCCCTAGTGAAATAGAAGCACTCATTAATAGGCTTCCAACCAAAAAAAAAAAAAAACAAAAAAAACCCCCACAAAACAACAACAACAAAACCACCCAGGGCCATATTGTCTTAACACAGAAGTCTACCAGACTTTCAAAGAAGAGTTAATACCAATGTTCTTCAATTTATTCCATGAACTAGAAACAGATGAAAGACTGTCTAATTATGAGTCTGCAGTTACCCTGACACCCTGAAGCACATAGATACGAAATGGACTCAATACGATACCTTTAAACTGAATACATGAACACGTAAAAATGATAATCCACATGATCAAGTAGACTTCATCCCAGAGATGCAGTGGTTGTTCAGTATATGAAAATCAATAAGTGTAATCTACCATACGAACAAAGAGAAAAGATACACGATCATCTCATTAGATGCAGAAAAGGCCTTTGACAAAGTCCAACACCCTTTCATGATACAAATGTTGGCGAGATTAGGGATACAAGGAACATACCTCAATAGAATAAATGCGGTTTAAGCTATAGTGAATATCACATTAAATGGGGAAAAACTCAAAACAATTCCACTAAAATCAAGAACAAGGCAAGGTTGTCCACTTTCTTCATATTTATTCAGTATAGTATTTGAAGTCTTAGCTAGAACAATAAGACAACTAAAGAGATCCAAGTTATACAAATTGGAAAGAAGTCAAAATATTGCTATATGCAGATGGTATGGTATATATAAGTGACCCTAAAAATTCTACCAGAGAATTCCTACAGCTGCAAAACAATTTCAACAAAGTAGCTGGATATAAAATTAACTCACACACATACAAAAAAAAAAAACCCTAAAAAATGACAGAGTGAGAAAGAAATCCAGGAGACAGTACCCATCACAATAGCCTCAAATAATATAAAGTATCTTGGGGTAAGTCTAACCAAACACATGAAAGACTTGTATGACAGAACTTCAAGTCTTTGAAGAAAGAAATTGAAGAAGACATCAGACAATGGAAAGTTCTCTCACATTCATGGATCATAGAATCGACATAGTAAAAATGGCCATCTTACCAAAGGCAATCTACAGATTCAATGCAATCCCTATTACAATTCCAGCACAATTCTTCAAAGAGCTTGAAGGGACATTTTTCATATTGAAACATAAAAAAACTGATGCTCGCTAAAACAATCCTAAACAAAGAACTGTTAGAGGTCTCAAGTTATACTACAAAGCTGAAGCAATAAAAGTAGCATCACAGTGGCATAAAAACAGGCATGCTGATTAGTGGAATAGAATTGAACACCCAGAAATATGTCCACATACCTATAGACATGAGTTTTTTTTGTTTTTTGTTTTTTGTTTTTGTTTTTGTTTTTGTTTTTTTTGTTTTTTTGAGAAAGAAGCTAGAAATACATACTGTAAAATAGAATCTTCAAAAAAAAAATGGTGCTGGTCAAACTGGATGTTAAAGAATACTATGAGGTATTTCTCTTCTGATTTTGTTGTCTATTTGGTATTCTGTGCATTATTTTATCTTTTTAACCCAGAGAGGTTAGGCATAGAGGAAGGAACTAGGGAGACACATGGATCTCCCTGAGATGGGGAAATAGAATGGATTTTATACTGGAGGGGAAATGACTGACAGGGGGGACAGCTAGAATTGAAGCCCATTTGAAGGATATGGAAACCTAACGTAGTGGAAACTCCCTAAAATATATGAAGGTTGTCTTAGTCAAGGTTTCTATTCCTGCACAAACATCATGACCAAGAATCAAGTTGGGGAGGAAAGGGTTTATTGAGCTTACACTTCCATGCTGCTGTTTATCACAAAAGGAAGTCAGGACTGGAATTCAAGCAGGTCAAGGAGCAGGAGCTGATGCAGAGGCCATGGAGGAATGCTGCTTACTTGCTTGCTTGCTTCTCCTGGCTTGCTCAGCCTGCTTTCTTATAGAGCCAAAGACTACCAGCCCACAGATGGTACCACCCACAAGGGGCCCTCCCCCCTAGATCACTAATTGAGAAAATGCCTTACCGCTGGATCTCATGGAGGCATTTTCTCAACAGAAACTCCTTTGTCTGTGATAACTTCAGCTTGTGTCAAGTTGACACACAAAACTAGCCAGTACAAAGGTGATCCTAATGAAGTCTCTAAATGATGAGGGAGATGGAACCCCAAGTAGCCATCTCCTGTCCCCAAAGGAAGCTTCCAGTCTGGGACTGAATTTTATCCAATTGAGTTATTGACTGAAAGGGTCCGTATGAAATCCTCAAATAACCTAGACTGTCGCCAAGAAAATAGGTTTCCTTCAACAAACTGACTACAAGTCTTTGTTGCTGAAGAGAACACCCACACACATTGAATGTGGAAAGGTATCCCTGATGCCTACATAGAACCTTCACCCCCACATTCTAATGTCTATGACATGAAAAGGGACTCGTAGGTTGCCGAAAGAGAAAAGTAAACCAATTCAACCACAAAATCCTTGATCTAAAATCTGCCCTGCTTGCAAAATATGCCAGGGCAATGGTGGCACAAACCACGAGGAAGTAACCAACTGATCTCTGATTTGACTTAAGGCCTACACCATGAGGTGGAACCCATACCTGAAACTGCTTAGGTAACCAAGAACCAGAATTTGGATAGCCCTGAGACCTAGGACAAAACAAAATACTACTGGTCTAAAAAAAAAAAAAAGTAACAATAAAATGACTCAATAATATTCATCTAGACTCATGTCAACACCTTATTCAGCCATCATTAGAGAGGCTTCATTCTGCAGCAGATGGGAACAAATACAGAGACCCACAGCCATTTCAGAGCTGTATTTGTTTTTAGAAGGGGGGGGGCAGGGAAGGAGGAAGAGAGAGAGAGAGAGAGAGAGAGAGAGAGAGAGAGAGAGAGAAGAGAGAGAGACTTTCACCTTGGAACACACAGCTCTAAAGGAGATGTCTCCATCAAATTCTTCTGTCTGAGCTCAGCAAACCCTGCAAAAGAGGGTTCTCTCGGGCGCTTTCATTTTCTTTTTGCTTGTACAACTTTGATATGAAGATTTTCATTTCTCTGCAGCTGGACCCTGCCCTTACTCTGCAGTTGGATTCAGTTGGACACCAGCTTCTCCTTTGCAGCTTAGTTGGGGTTCATTATTACATCCCTATAGGCTTTTCAGCTTTGGCTTTATAGGCCTCTTTGAAACTTTTTAAAAAGTTCGTTAACCCTTGTACACACTTCATAATCTATTTATTATACATATCGATTTACCATGTGATGCTTAATGTGTGATCTGAAAATTAATAATCAAGACTGGAATAAAAGAACCCCAGTTAGAATTGCCACGGAAAGCAGATTCCCTAGGAACTGGCTGCCACTGAAATTGCTACAACTTGTGAATATTCTCACTTAATAAATATTTCACAGACCTAGCAATTTTCCCAGAGCAGCAGGACTCACAAGTGGCTTACTTATGATGGAGATACTTTCTTCTTCCCTGTTTTCTCTGATACTCAGTACTTGAAATTCAAGCAGCCAGGTTTTAAGATGACCTGAGAAGGAAGCCCGTTGGGAAACTGTTAGTGGCATTGGACAAGCAGGCACTTACTCTAAAGAACTATGACCTAAGGGACTGGGCAGTGCCCTTGGGAGGAGTTAGGGAAGCTTGGTCACTTGCATCTCGGAACCCATCTGACATACCAGAGCCGCGGGAGTCAGGACACTGCAGGGATGTACTTCAGTTGGGCTGCAGGAAGCCCGCAGCCTCAGCGCCTGGAGGCGGGAACCGGCATTAAGCTCTTGCAGGCAGCCAGCGGGGAACGCCATTCTCTGCTGCTGTTCAGCAACCACAGGGTGTATTCCTGCGGGGACAACAGCTGGGGCCAGCTGGGCAAGAAGACAGAGCAGAGTACCCAACGGCCAGGTGACTATCAATCTCCTGAACAGGTGCTCAGGACAGGATGTGGGCGCCTCGGGTTGCTGGACCAGGGGACCAGGGATACCGGGTGGCTGGACCAGGGATACCGGGGGTGGGGGTGGGAGGTGGGGGGTGGGGGAGTTGGGGGGGTGGTTGGACCAAGGATATCTAGAAGCCAGGAACTCCTCTTTAAGCAGCTCTTCTCAGCTGTTCAACTATTTCGATTCCCAGAGCTCTAGAGTTTGTATTTGTTTCGGTTTCCAATTCCTCTTCATTGAGAAACTGAAAGCAAAACAGAAGTGTGTTCCTCTGGATAGAGAAAAGATCCCTCCTCCTTACCAAGCTAAGCTTGAGAGAACTTTCTGGGGGAGGTCTGTCTTCCAAACCAAGAAGCTTCCAAGCCTCTAACTATCTTAGCAATACCTTGTGGTATCATTTCTCCTGAGTTTTAAACAAAGTATAATAGCATTTTGGGGCAATAAGGCTGATGTAGGAACATACTAAAGCCACCTATAGGGTCTGGAGTGAGATGGCTCAATGGTTAAGAGTTCAGTTCCTAGCACTTATGCAGCAGTTTACAACCACCTATAATTCCATCTCTAGAGGATCCGATGCCTCTATGGGCACCAGCATACACATATGCACACAGTGATGCACACACATACATATAAATAAAAATAATAAATTGTTTTTCAGAAGAAGCCACCTGTAATCACACCAAAAGGCAGTAATAAGAACATTGCAGCTCGTGTGTGTGTGTGTGTGTGTGTGTGTGTGTGTGTGTTTTGTCACTTTATATGCTAAGCAAGCACTCTACCACTGGACTATTTTACATTCCCATTGACTCTATTTGATTATGTGCATAGAATAATTGAAGTACTGTATAGAAAATAAAAACTCTTCCTCTGTCGTTTTAGCTTCTGTTACTGGAAGCTGCAAGTTTAACTGGAAAAAATGAATAGGGGAAAAAAAAAGCATGGGATTTTATTAGTCTTTTACCTAGAGAGTAATTTGTGTATATATAGGAATTCACAGAAAGTAAATGAAAAGAGGTGCTTAGATTCGGGAACTTGTGTGCTGTACTTGACAAAAGGAAAGAGGCTGGATAATAAATTGTGGGGAACCATCTAAGAAATAATGATAAAGCCCCCGCCAGACACGGATGGGCACCTTTCAGTTTCGTTTTCCTAGGCTGTGACTATCATTTTGAGCTGAGTTTCAGTTTGCTCATAATAGAAACTCAAGGTGCTCAAACCTTGCCAGCCAAGTTGTGTCCAGGTAGTCCATCTAACACAGCTCTTTCCACACATTAGAAACATAATAGATTTGTTTCTTCACGATGTTTAGTAAGAACTTTAGACTCGATTTAACTGACATTGAGGGAGACAAAGAATTTGGGTAACTCCTCCTTTTTCTACAAAGCTAATTACTACTGTCTTTAACTCTAGACATTTATAATCTTATGGGAGGATTTTTGTTGTTGCTGTTTCTGTTTCCAAAGAACCAATTAAGGCACTGGATAATCTGTCGGTTGACCTGGTGAGCTGTGGAAAGGAGCACTCTGTGGCTGTCTGTCACAAAGGAAGGGTCTTCGCATGGGGAGCTGGTTCTGAAGGGCAACTGGGGATTGGAGAATTTAAGGAAATAAGTTTTATGCCTACGTAAGTATTTTAATTCACTATTTTCTAATATTTTTGAGTGCTAGGTATTCAAATGTCAGGACACAAAGATTATTAGCCTCAAGAGTTAAAATGTGGTGAGAAAAGTGGTCAGGAAAGAATCTGTATTATCAGTTGATTAAATAGAGGGCCAATGATACTTGATTCTTAAGTCCTGATATTACTTATTGATATTATATTATTCTACGTATGGGAACTCACTTGGACTTCTACAGTAAATAAATAAATAAATAAATAAATATTTTAAGTACCAATCATCAAGAAACCAAGGATTCAGAAAGACATCTTACTTGATTATCTTGTATCTGATTAAAGCAGAGCCTCTCACATAAACTTTCTATGTATTTCCCGAACACTCAAGCTCCTATCTGGGCGACTATCTATCACTATCATGATGAAAAAGACCAATGGAACATGCCATACTCTTCCACTGAAGCTCTCAAATACATGGGCCTTTGCTGAGACAAAGGCAGGAGAATCAGAAGTTCAAGGTCACCCTCAGTTGCATAGAGAGTCAGAGGCCAGCCAGACCTATGTGAGACCCTTTCTTACCCTCCTCTCCTTAAAAACCCCAAGTCCCACAAACACAAACAAACAAGAAAACCCAACCCATACCGAAGAAACACAGTGGATGCAATGCGATTTTGGCTGTGTGCTGTGTGCAGAAGTGAAGATATTGGATTAAGGAGTGCACAGCAGGGACTGTGGTCCTTGTCAGGTAGTCAGATGCCTTGTTATTTAGTGATGCAATCATTAGATGAATGACATTGCTGCTGTCCCTGAACACTACAGCCAGTGAAACTACAGCCATGGGAGTGGCGTTAGCAGGGTCAGTGTGGGAAAGAAGACTTTCTGGTTTGTTGCAGAAATATAGGAAGTGCACAATAAGTGGAGAAACCCAATGCTACTGCCTTCACAAAGGAACAGAGGTGGTCTGAACTTCTTGAAAGCTGGGAGTGAAACCTAACTAGCTAAAATCACAAAAAGAAGGAAAAACAAAACAAAACAAAACAAAAAAACCCCCAGCTTGACACTTTGAGAAAGTGATATTCCAGAATCATAGAATAAAATTGTTCCCTGAGATCAGATGTCTTATCTAAAATACTTTTAAATATCAGTAATTTCTTTGATAACTCATCCTAGAGAAGGTTCAACAGATTTTTGTGACTTTTTTATTATAGGAAAATAAAAGCTCTGGCTGGCATAAAAATAATCCAAGTTTCCTGTGGACACTACCACTCTTTGGCATTATCAGAAGGTAAAGAATACTTTGGGGATCTCTGTCATTAGGAAATAATCTTAAAATAATGTTGTGGAGATTTTGATTAGGAAGGACTGCACCGAGTCTGTTAATCTCTTTTGGTAGGATGGTCATTTTCACAATATTATTTCTGCCTGTTCATGAGTATGGGAAGGTTTTTCATTTTCTAATGTCTCCAAATCTCTTCACTCAGAGATTCCAAGTTTTCATTGTAGAGGTATTTCACCTCTTGCTTAGCTTTGTTCCAAGATGTTTGTTTTCTTTGAGGCTATTGTGAATGGGCATGTGTCCATCACTCCTGTCTCATATTGTTTATTGATTGACTACTGATTTTCACGAGTTGATTTTTGTATAGTGTCATTTTGCTGAAATTATTGATTCTTTCTAGGAGTTTTCTGATATGGTATTTGGAGTCAGTTATGCTTAATATCATGTCAACTGAAAATTAGGATAATTTTAATTTTTGATTTTAATTTGTGACTCTTAAATTTCCCCTGCTGCATTCTTCTCCAGACAGTGCTTGGAGCACTATATTGAAAAACGAGGACAGTAGACAGCTTCTCCACCTTCCAGGTTTTAATGGGAGTGATTCAAGCTTTTCTCCATTTAGGATAATGTTTCTCATATATTAATTTTTAATTTAATAATTAATTTTATTAATTATTAAGTCAAGTTATGTTCCCTACAGTCCTACTCTCTCTAGGACTTTTATTCTGAAAGTATGTTGGATTTTCTTGAAGGCATTTGCATTTATTGACATATTCCTCTTATCTTTAAGTCTATTTATATTAGCTGGAGACTTTTATTATTGTTTCAGTCTCGTTTGTTGTGAGTCGGTTTAGAGAGTTAATTTCTTCTTGGTTCGATTTTGGTGGTTTGGATGAAAAATGTGTACAGTTCTTTTAATTTTTTCCAACTTAATAGAGTACAAGTTTTCTTTTAAAAAATAATTCCTTCATAATATTCTCAATTTCTTTGGTATGTATTGTAATATTTCAATATTAATTTCTGATTCTGTTAATATGTATGTGTCTTTCTTTCTTTTGATTAATTGGGCTAAGGGTCTGTCAATTTTGTTTGTCTCCCAAAGAACCAGCACTTCGATTAGTTCACTGTGGCTTTCCAGGGTCTTCTGTAGCTTCATAATGAATTTTAGAATGTTTTGTTTTTTCTGTTTCTGTGAAGAATACTGTAGAGATTTTGTTTGGAATTTTGTTGAGTCTGTAAGTGGCTTTCGACAAAACATTTCTTTTCACGATATTAATTCTGTCCATCAGTTTCCCCCATGAAAGGGCTATTGTCTTGTGTCTTCCTCAGTCTTTTTGTTCAGGGATTTAAAGTTCTCATCGTAGACATCTTTTACTTTCTTGGTTAGGTTTATTCCTAGATCTTTGATTTTTATTGAGACAGTTGTGAGTGGGATTGTGTCAATGATCTCTTTCCCAGTAAATTCATTGCTGTTATACAGGAAGGCTACTGAATTTTCTTGTTTGTTTTTGATTCTGTTCATTTGAAATATGTCTTCTTTTTTTTCTTTTGATTTGTTGGGTAAATGCTGTATCTATCTTATTTATCTTCTCAACGAACCATCTTTAAGCACCCTGTATTGTTTTGTTTGTTTCCATTCATTGATTTCTGCACTGATTTTTATTATAGCTTGCCATCTACTAGATTAGGGATTGGTTTGCTCTTGTTTTTCCAAATTCTTCAGTTGCATCATGAAGTCATTTATTTGTAATCTTCCTAGTTTTTAATGTAGGAGCTTAGAGGTATACATTTTCCTCCAAGCCTCACATTTAATGTGTACCAGAAGTTTGTGTATGGTGTTTTTATTTTAATTTATTTACAAAAATTTAAAAAATTATTTTCTTGTTTTGCACTGTGACCATTCATCACCAACTAATGAACTGTTTAACCTCAGTGAGTTTGTATATTGATAGAGATGTGTTTGCTGACAATTTCGCTTTATTTCATCATGATCAGGTAGGATTCTGAGTTATTTGGATCTTTTTTGAATTTGTTCAGTGTGTGGTGAGTTTTAGAGGAACTTCCATAGACTGCTCAGTGGAATGAATATTCTTTGGCATTTCAGTGAAAGTTCTGAAGATATTTGTTGGGTTCTCCAGATGATCAGTCTATTGGCGAAAGGAAGGTTTCAACACCGGCTGTTATTATTAAGCTGGTGTAATTCTGTCTTTAATTCCAGCCCTGTAGAGTTTAGTTTAATCCTCCTTCTTTCTCCTTCTTTCTCCCTCTGTAGTCACTTGGCTATGCATATTCCTATCTTCAGTCGGAGGCATTGCTTCCCGTATCCTTTGCAGGTCTGATTTTGTAGACACAAACTCTTTTAGCATGTCTGTATCATGAAAAGTTTTCTTTCTGCTTCATATATGACTGCTATTTACACTGGGTATAGACATGTAGCTTTGCACTTCGGGTGTTTTAAGAGTTAGATGCATTACTCCAAGCTCTCCTGGCTTTCAAAGTTTCTATTGGAAAACGAGTCGTTATTATGAAGTGTTGTCCTGTATGTCTTTTTTTCCTCTCGAAGCTTGCCACACACCTTCCTTCTTTACATTTTAATGCTTTAAATATTGGGTGCTATTGGACTAATTTTTTTTTCTGAACTTGTCTATTTGGTATTCTGTGTGTTTCTTGTATCTTTCTGGTTATATCTTTCCTTATTTTGAGGTTGTTTTCTTCTGTGATCTTACTGAAATTCTGGTCTATGATACTCATCTGGGACTTGTACCTTTTATCAATGCCTTAGTTCCAAGGTTTGGTCTTTCATGCTTTTTCATAATTCACACATGTCCTGCCCTAGACAGGCCTGTTCCTTTCCTGTTTTAAAAAATACATTTGCCATTCTTTGCTTGTGTTGTTTAATTCTTCTGTCTTTGATCCTTGATATTTCATCTTTTACTTGATCAATTTATTTGGAATTCTTCTTTTGAGGATTCCAAATGGAATATTGATATGTTTTAAAATTCTGTTTTCATTTCAGCTTGAGTTCTCTTCAATATTTTATCTTTTTATTAAATGTGGATCTCAAATTTTGTATTTTCTTTGTCATTTCACTCATGTTTGTTTTTTATTGAGCATCAATAAGACATTTATCCTCCAGGTTCACTAAATAATATCCCCCTCCCCCTTTTAAAGCTCCTTGAATTCTTTGGTGACATTTATGGTTGTTCTTTTTAAGGTCTGTGCCTCAGTGTCCATCTAGGTACTTCTCACTGAAGAATGTTTCTATAGCACTGTTGATTTGGGGGTGTACATACTGTCTTAATCTTTCATATTGTTTTTGCAAGATGATGGGGGAATTTGGACTTTTCTCTTGGCTGTTTCTAATGTGGATGCTGCAGAATGTGAGGCTGGGCTCTAGTACAGGAAATTTAGTGCTGGGTTTGGCCTGGAGAATGGATCTATCCCAACCTTCATGGGGTGATCAGAGTCAGGAAGGGTCATGCAGGTGGGTTGCCTGTGTCTTCCCATAGCATGGTCCAGTTAGAAAGTCCTTGTCAGAAAAAAGCCTGTTATCTGCTGAGTCCCAAAGAGAAGAAGAGTGGCCGAGGGAGGTAGCTGCAGGGTGACCTGAGTTGGGAACTGGACTTAATTCTTTTTAAAAGATTACTTTGGCCATCCTTGATAGAAAAAACTGTTGAAAACAAGGGAGGCTCGTGGGACACCAGCTTGAGACTACTATAACTTCTCATGGTGTCTTGGCTAAAGTGGTAACAATTAAGAAATGAGAAAAGGTTGAACTCTGCATAGTTTTGGCAGCAGGGAGAATGGGGATTTAGGATTTTCTAGCTTGAAGCATATAGAAAACACAAGTTAAGGACATCTCCAAGTATCTGGTGACAGAACAGCTGTAAGAACACAGTTGCCTTTGCAAGGGAGAAGAATGGACATTGTTTTGAAGGGGATCTTGAATATGCCTTGCCTTTTGTCCAAAAATTTTAGTCCTATTTTCTCTTTTATTTTGGTTTTATTTTTGAAGGTTTGTAGAATTAAGTCCAGTACAAAAAATAGGAGAATCATGCATTTGCAACTTTAGGATATTATAGTTAGTAACTTAAGCCAAACATAAAAAGATAAATACTACCTAATTCACCTACATGTAAAATCAAAGAACACTGGACTCATAGAAACAGAATAGAGTGGCTGTTGCCAGGAGCATGCAGGTAGGGGGAAGGAGAGTGTTCAAAGGCTACAAACTCGAGTACAGGAGGAATGGGGTCTGGAAACCACTGACCCGTGACGAGAATATTGTTAATAATAATACATTGTATACTTGATATTTACTAAGAGAGTAGGGTTTTGCTTTGTTTCACTTTCCTGTTTGCTTATTTTCTTGGACCTGGCCTTTGAACCCAAGACCTTACTTAGTCTGAACACTAACTCTACAAGCCCCAACTCTACAAGTAGAATTTGGAAAAAATAAAAGAAAACAACAAAACCACCTGTGTGAGGCAATTTATTTAGTTAATTTTGGCATTTGTTTTACAGTGTATATGTATATTAGAATATTACTACAATATTTCAAATATGTATAAGTTTCCTTTGTCAATAATACCTCTGTAAAACCAGTGTGTGTATATGTGTATATGTGTATATGTGTGTGTGCGTGAGCGTGTGTGTGTGTGGGGGGGGTGCGTGTGTGTGTGTGTGCGTGTGTGCGTGTGGGGGTATGTGCGTGTGTGTGTGTGTGTGTGTGTGTGTGTGAGGGTGTATGTATAATTGAGGTGACAGATTTTGCTTTGTTGAGAATCCAGTAGGTGAACAGTTTTAAAGGGTTTTCATTTTTGTAGATGGCCACGTGTTTTCATGGGGAAGTAACAGTCAAGGACAACTGGGCCTGGGGAAGAATTCCTGTTCCAAAGCTATCCCACAGAAGGTGAAGTCTCTGGAAGGGATCCCACTGGCTCAGGTTGCTGCAGGTGGCACACACAGTTTTGCTCTGTCTCTCATGGGGACTTCATTTGGCTGGGGGAACAACAGATCTGGACAGCTGGCTCTCAGTGGGAGCAAAATTAAAGGTAAGAAAATAGTTTTGTTTTTATAGCAAGTTGTTATTCCTCTGTAGTTGGAAGAGTAGCCTGCCACAGTGAGCATCACAGTGGTTCCCAAACTCACTCTGGCATTACCTGGAAGGCTGTATCAGCTTCCTCTTGCTTCTGGAATAATATCACAAAATTTAGCAACTTAAAACAATGGATTTTTTTTTTTTGGTACAGTCAGAGGAGTCTGTTAGTCTCAGCTGGCCGGGCTGCCTTGTTTCCTGAAGGTTCTTAATGAGAATCCCCATTTTCTTGTCTTTTCTAGCTTCTATATAGGATTCTAGCATGTTTCTCCACAGCCTGTGGTGTCAGATTAAATCTGACTATGATCACACTGGCTATTTTGCCTCTAGCTTCCTTAGTTAAAGGAATAACATCAGTCCTACCTGGATAATTTAGACAAGTGTCTCCACTAGTCAACTGGTTAGCATTTTAAAATTCTACTGGCTTTCTTATTGGCTGTTTGCCAGATAACCTATCATTTACAAGCTCTGGCCTTGGGATATAAATCACTTATCTACCATAGGATGCTTTAAAGTTCTTGATGCCCAGGTTAAGCTCCATGCAAATTAGATCAGAATGTTGGTGAGTTGACAGTCAGGCTTCAGCCACTGTTATGGATTCCCATGGCATTCTAACATGCAAGCTTTGGGAATCAATGATTAGACTGATCCTGTTAGAGAAAATGACTAGCTTGTGTGTTTAAAAAAAGGTCTGGGCATCTGTTCCTCTAAAATACAATTCATTAAGAAGTCTTCTCCAAGAACTTCATTCTCTTCTGTTCATTCTTTGCATTTTGGCTGATATCAGCACCTACTACGTGCCAGTACTGTGAAGGGCACTTACATCCCATTTAATCTTTTTAAGGTAGGTTCTCTCATTCTCGGTGTCACTAATACATACATTCGGGCACCTACTATGCATCAGAAATGAATACAAACTATGAAAACATAATTGGTACTGAAGCTTGGTACCGAAGCTGTTCTAGAAGATTAACTGTTTCCAGAAATAAATATTAGAGTGCATATTTTTCCCATCAAAGCATAATTATTCTTTTTCAATACTTCTGCATATTTACCTTTAAAATTATATTGAGTCATAAGACAGAAATGTAGAGATTATAAAAGTTATAAAAATATGAAGATAAGAAATTCTGAGGCTGTCTCCACTATACACTCTAGAGCTTCACTTTGTGGCCTAAGCTGCTCTTAAACTTACAAACCTGTCTCTCAGTCTTTTTCCTATACTCTAGAAAGTCTTCTTTCTTTCAACAGAACAAATCTACAAGCCTCATTCAATTGGTGCCCTGAAAAATCTGAATGTGGTTTATATTAGCTGTGGTTATGAGCATACTGCAGTGCTTACTGAGGTAAATCCACCTGTGCTTCTCCTTTTTAGATTTAAGAGGATTATTAAAAACATATATGTGCTGTTTATTATTGAAAGCAAGTGATCTTATTCTGTCCAGGTTACTGTAACAAAACCCCACCAACTGTGCAGCTTAGAGACACCAGAGGTATGGCTTCTCATATGTCTAGAGGCTGGGACATCCGAAGGTGCCAGCAGGCTTAAAAGTAATGATGGGTAACTTCCTGATTCCCAGATGACAGTTTTGCTCTGTTTTTCAGCAGTAGAAGGGGTCAGGGTGTTCCTATTGAGTTTTCTTTTGTAAAGAAAATAACTCCATTTATGAAAGCTTTGTCCTTGTGACTTGATCATCTAACAAAGGCCCGATTTCATGTCCTAATAGTGCTATGGTAGAAATTGGGTTTTGTTTTAAAGATTTATTTTGTGGATAGAAGTGTGTTGTATGCATGTGTATCTGAGCACCATGGAGACCAGAAGAGGGGCCAGATTCTCTGGAACTGGCATTACAGAATTGCTAGACTCCTTATGGGTGTTATAAGAACAGACCTTAGACCATCTGTCGGAGCAACAAGTATTCTTAACTGCTGAACCATCTCTCCAGACCTCCGAAGTTAGAATTTTCATAAACAATTTTTAAGAGAACATAAATGCTCAGATATGACACAAAATGAATTTCAATATCTAAACTTACCTATATCTAAAGTGGAAAACTGAACTAAATATAAACCAGTAGATGTTTCAAGATACTGTAATAAAAGCTAATGTAGGAGCTAATCTTCTAGGCAGTTATTCATTGGAAATATAGATCTACAGAAAAAACTTGCTTTATCATTTTCAATAACCTACTCCACAGACCAGAACACACTTTGTTACATTCCTTGATTGGTATAATGACAGCCAGTTTTGTTGGGTTTCTTCTTCTGCCTCTTATCCCGGCTGTCCAATGTATTTGGATGGCATGGATTCTTCCCATCATCCTAAGAAACAGACTTGAGGATGGTTTCTATAATTCAGATGTTTGTTTAAAAACTGAAATCTGCAGGACCAGGTAGTGTATCAAGGGAAGACCGTTTGCCTGGGTGTTAGAGTTGATTCTCAGTGCTAGAAAAAATTATGCATCAAGTAATTATAAAATTATTATTAACTACAATTATTTTTAATAAATAAAATGCAATTCCTTAGGACTACTAGATAGGTGCTCCACCACTGAGCTACATCCCTAGGCCACCAAATTATTTTAATTTTTAATTTTATTATTTGTTTTAAAACCATGACTTAAATTATGAAACCTCAGTTGTTTGAATTACATTAATCAATTGTTCAAATTGTATTAATCTTAGTTGTCGAGAGAAAGGTAGACCTGTGTGTGTGTGTGTGTCTGTGCATGTATGCGTGTGCTTGTGGAAACCAGAGGATAACATTTTGGTAGTGCATCTCAGGAGCTATCCACCTTGTTTTTGTTTTCATTTGCCTGGGGCTCACTGTTAACCCAACAGACCAGGGAGGGAGCCCAAGGGATCCTTTATTTCCATATTGCTGGCACTGGGATTACAAGTGCACATTGCAATGCCTTGTTTTTTATGATGTGAATGCAGGGCATTGAATTTAACTCCCTATGCTTATGTGACCAACATTTTACCAATTAAGTTATTCCCCCTAAGCTTTTAGATTTGTTGTAAATAATCACCTTTAAATTTTTTTTACATGTTTAAATCATTCTTTTCCAAAAAAGATTTATTTATTTTTATTTTATGTGCATTGGTGTTTTGCCTACATGTATGTCTGTGTGAGGGTGTCAGATCCCCTGGAACTGGAGTTACAGACAGTTATGAGCTGCTATGTGGGTGCTGAGAATGGAATCCTGGATCTCTGGAAGACCAGCCAGTGCTCTTAGCTTTTGAGCCACCTCTCCAGTCCCTAAGAATCAACTCTTAAGGAGAATATTTTCAGGAAATGCCTAAATAAATAAGGCAGCCACCCCAATGTTGGTGGTAGAGTTTAAGCTGTTAATTGTTGATTCTGTCAGCAAACACCCATTAAGTATCATGAGTGCAAGAGGATTCAGTTTCCCTGGAGCTGGAGTTAACAGGTAGTGGTAAGCTGCCTGATATAGATGATAGACTCAAGCTCTGGTTCTCTGCAAAGCAGTACATGCTCTTAAGTGTTGAGCCATCTTTCCAGCCCCTCTCTTTGCAAATTTAAGCATGTAATACATTCTTAGCATATTCAAAGTGCATAGTTTAAAGGAAATTCCATAAATACATTTGTAAATAATTTTTGGAATAATAATATAAATATTTTTGAATAAGTCATGAAAATTTATAAATATATAATAGATATAATTTTAATGTAAATGATTAGATACATAAATATTCAAAATTCCCTCAAAATTAGGTTATCTAAAACCCTGAATATATGTTAATAGTCATCATGTTCTACATGCATGTGGTTAATTAGTCTCATTAACTTATATTAAAAAATAATATATAAATAAATAATTTTGGAATAAATTTATGGAAATTTATAAATCAAATCATAAAAGATACAAAAAATTCACATATAACTTTCATACTAACATCTTGTGATAGTTAACCCTTTAAAACATGAAATTAATCTGGTTCCTTATTTCTTAAACAGGATGGACAAGTGTTTACATTTGGAAGCAATACTTCTGGACAGCTACAGTACAGCCCCAGGAGTGGGAGAAGAGGCCCACAACTCATAGAAGGGATTGGCGGCCCTGTTTCACAGATAGAGTGTGGAAGGTATCAGGCCTTTTTATAAAGTTTGAATAGAAAGTAATATGCTTATTACTTAGAACCCCCAAAACACATGGCTCTGCTTTTAATAAAGATATTTTTCTTTGAAAATTTACTTCTTTAAGATACATTTTAATTTAAAATTTTCATTTCTATTAATAATTATGTAACAAGTTATTATTAGAAACTTACTACATAAGTAAGTAAGACTGCCTTACTCTGAGAAGAAGGTAGGAGAGAATTAAACAGCAAAGGTGGGGTTGTTTGCCTGCTTAAGTTGATGAGACTAATTAATCACTTGCATTCAGGGCATGATGATGATTAGCATATATTCAGGGTTTTACATAACTTAATTATGAGAGCATTTTGAATATGTATGTATCAAACCCATTGCATTAAAAAATGAAAGCCTTCCATTTAGAACACATGGAATAGAATGTGGGACCCAGAAATAAATTTACACAGAGAGGGCTACATAGATAGTGTTTGATTGGGGAAAAAGCAGAACAAACCAAATCCCTCCCTATTCAACAAACGGTGCTAGCAAAACTATACATCCACTGGAACAAAAGTGAAACTAGATTCATAGCTCTCATTCTGCAAGTTAACTCAGAGTTAGCCTGGAAGACGCTCTGTGATTCATGTGCTCTCAGCGCAAGCATGAGGACCAGAGATCACAACCCCAGGACCCATGTCAATGGCAGTGGGTGTGGCAGTCCACCTGTAATTCCAACCTTGGAAGGTGAAGAGCATGGGCTTCCCCAAGAGACTAGTCATGTCCGTAGTCTTTGGTTGGTTCCATTAATAGGCCTTACCTTAGTGAAGAAGGAAAAAAAGCACTGGGAGAAGGTCTTGACATGAGCCTAGGTACCTAACAGGCTCACACATACGTTTGCCCACACTCATGGTTATGCATACCTACATGCACAGACACCATACATGCATAGACACCACACACACGGGCATCATACATACACAGATACTTGAAAAAAAAAAAAACAATTAAAGTGGATTGAAATCTTAATTTGAAAGCCAATGCCCTGAAAATGCTAGAGGGAGATGGGGAAAATCCTTCAAGATGCAGGCAGGCATAGTAGAACTTTCTGAAGGACTCCAGGAGAATAAGAATAGCTCTAATAATTAACAGTTGAATTGAATTGAATTTAAAGGCAAGGAAATCTATCAGCAGAGTTAACAGACAGCCTTTAATGGGAGAAAATCCTTGCCAGCTACTTCAAAGAGAAGGTTAAAATCTAGAGCATATAAACAAACCCAAATTGCTAATAGTCGGGCCATGAATTGAGCAGAAGGGTCTCATATAAGCAGCACACATACTCATGAACATTTTTAGGCATGTTTAACATCCCTAGCCTTCAGGAAAATGCATATGGAAACTAGTTTGAGATTCCACCTCATTCAGCCAACTCTCACCCATGTCAGACCAACTGTCACCAAGGAAGAAAGCAAAAGGAATCCTGGTGAGGGAGAGAAGAAGCCAGTGCTTGTGGGGGTGTAAACTCGTGCAGTCACCATGGAAATCAAGAGAAAGATTCCTCCAACAATTAAAAGTAGAACTACCATTTGATTCAGCTGTACCCCTCCTGGGCATACACCCAAAGAACTCCCATAGCTTAGCACAGAGACATTTGCGTAGTATTCATAAAAGCCAGGAAACAGAATTCAGCCTTGATGCTTCTTGATAGATGGATAGGTCATGAAAATGTGATATAGCTATACAATGGAATTTTCTTCAGCTATCAAGAAAAAAAAATGGAATATAAAGTTTCCAGGAAAATGAATAAATCTGGAAATTACTATTTAAGAGAGATGAGTCAGACTCAGGAAGATGAATGCATGTTCTGTCTCATGCAGATCTTAGCTTTTACTGTTTGTCTGTATGTACATGTGTGGGTGAGAACGTGATAGGTCACGAAACTATAAAGGGGACCAAAAAGGGAGAAAAGACGTGTTGAGGATGGTAGGCAATGGAACACATGTGACATAAAAGAAGGAAGGATACCACAGGGGTGGAAGGATAAAGGGGCAGGGACACAGAGAAATATGGCAAAGGGGACCAATAAAACAACAATCATTTGACAGCGTCATGATGAAGCCTGATATTTTGTATGCTGTTTTAAAAATTAAGAATAAATAAATAAAATACATGATATGTAGCACAACTGGTGGAGTGCTTGCCTAATACTCAGAGTCCTGGTATAGATCCTTAGAACCACATATACTGGGTGTGGTGGCAGCGGTCCCAGCTGTAGTGATGGCGGTGGCAGTGGTGGTGGTCGTGGTGGTGGTGGTGAGCTATGCCTCTAATCCCAGCACAAAGGAGGTACAAGCAGAAGGTTCGAAAAGTCAAGGTTATCCTTGGCTACATGGAGAGATGGTGGCAAGCCTGGTCTATATGAGATTCTGTCTCAACACAAAACCAAAAAAGTCACATGATAGGAACCATAGTAAATCCCCATCACTAATAGTATATTTAATATTACTAGTAAGTTAATACCACCTTGTCAGGGATTGAAGGATGCTTAGTACTCTGCAACACTAACAGTGTAATGAGACAGTTGGCTGCATGGTGAAGGTAAATCTGCCATTTCAGTGTCTTTTTAAACTCATGGGTGTCTGGCTCTTTGGATTATCATTTTGTCATTGTATTGTATTTTATACTGTAGTTATCACACCATTGCATATGTCTACACCACTGGTCAGGTGGTATCTTTTGGCCATGGACCAAGTCACACAAGCAACCCGACTCATCAGGAGGCCTCAGCAGAGAACTCTGACATTACCTGCCTGCTGTCTGCAGAGGGTATGCGTACTTCCTCTAGTTTGTGACCAAGTGACTGAAAGCCACACCCCATTCAGCCTTCTTTCACAGAGTCCCATTGAACTATGATTACGGTTCTTAGTACCTTTGTTTAAAACTGCTGAATTTTTTTCCTGGAGTAATAGGTAATCATTTCTGAAGATGTAAGTGATTCAAAAGACATCAAATTAGTTAATTATATTAACAACATGGTTTGATATATTCAAGCAAATACCTAAGTAAGTCAACCCTGATTCATTATGCAAGGACCTAGACAACTATAAATGTTTATTGGGTGAATAAATAACATTTGATCTGGTCAAAATTAATTCTTAGGCTATTTGAAGTCAAAATTTAGGAGAGTATAAATTTCTAACAAATGAGTAAATTTGACTTAGTTATGTATAAGTTTATTTTCCCCGGTAAAACTTTGAACATGGATCTCTTAATTTTTTAGACCTTGTGGATATTCAAGTCAAGGACATTTTTGCTGGAGCACATGCCAACTTTGTGACAACTCATCGGGTATCAGTATGTGTTATTCCTTTTTAGACTTATTTTTCCCTCTACATTTCAGGAATTCTTTCTTTTTCTGGTGCTGGGGAATCAAACCCAGAGCCTTGTATATGTTAGGCAAGCATTTTATCCTGAGCTGTTCCTACCTTTCCCTAAATTTTAGACTATTGTTTGAGACAGTATATTATTCGTTTTCAGATCTCTTACTAATGTGTTCCTCTGTTAAAATGGTGGACACCCTAACAAGACCTTGTCTCCAAAAGTGAACAGAAGGCTTGCGAAGTGGCTCAGTGGGAGATTACTTGCCTTGCATGTAAAAGCAAGAGCCCTGAATTTGATCCCAAAATGCAGATGGCAGGAGAAAGATATGGGCAATGAGTGACAGGCTTAAGACAAAAGAAGAGAGGGGAGATGGGGCAGGGGAGATGCCTGAGACAGAGGGGAGAAGAGGTACAGAATCAGCTGCGGGGCACAGTTGGGACAGCAGAGGAGGAACCAAATAAGAAGACATGAAACAATGGTTTCTGACTGGGAGCTAGGAGGCAGCTTTTCCAGAGAAGCAACAGAGTTTAATTTTAACAGAGAGCAATAAACCCCAGGGTGGAGTCAGTACAAGAAGAGGAGAGAATTGGAAAGAAGGATTTGGACAACAGAGACGTTTTGACAGGAAAGTAAAATTAGAAGATAATGGGATGGGTTCTCATGAGTGGCTGAAGAATGTCCCAGGGCAGGAGAGAGAAAACAGAATCCAGTGCGGTATCAGTTCTTCTCACTGTGGCTGTGATAAAACACTGTGACCAAAAGCAAACTGGAGATGAAACGGTTGACTTAGCTTACAGCTTACAAGTCCACCATGAAGGGAAGTCAGGATAGGAACTCAGGGCAGGAACCTGGAGGCAGGAACCTGGAGGCAGGAACCTGGAGGCAG
>JADRCH010000087.1:4305006-4356235 GCA_019843965.1 Rhynchomys soricoides | reverse complement strand
GGCAGGAACCTGGAGGCAGGAACCTGGAGGCAGGAACCTGGAGGCAGGAACCTGGAGGAAGGAACCTGGAGGAAGGAACCTGGAGGCAGGAACTGAAGTAGAGATCCTGAAGGAATACTGATTACTGTCTTGCTTTGGCTTGTTTTGCTACTTTTCTTATATAGCCGAGACTCACCTGCATGGGGATGGTACCATATACAGTAGGCTGGGCCCTCTCACATCAATCATTCATCAAGAGAATGTTCTAGAGACAAAAAACAATAAGCCAATCCGATAGAGTCAGTTCAATTGAGATTCCCTAAGCTTGATGTCAAGTTGACAAAACGTTAAGTGTAGAATTGAGATGTCTAAGGAAAGAAATATGCCATTGTGACTTGCAGATGAGGGTGATTGGTGAGTAGTTACTGCTTGATGACCAAAGCTGACGTGAGAGTGAGAGAAGCAGAGGAATGTGAAGAAAGGCAAAGAGAGATGAGCAACAGTTGTCTCAGAGTAACAGAAAGCAACTTCAACTGTCTTTGGAAATGCCCATTTGAAATGTGATCCTAGATCATCAATTGTGAGCATTGGTTGGCCAGCAAGATGGGCAGTTGTCTTCAGTGGTGTTAGGCATTGGGAATTGACTTTGTAGTAATCCAGACTTGAACATGATGACAGATGGAACTTTGCAGTCCAGTAAGGGAGGCATAAAGGAGTTGTGGGCATGATTAGAAGAGTGAAGCATAGGAGCTAAGCGAGTTCCAGAGTAAGGACCTGATCACAGAGTGAGATCTGAGGTCATGGTCAGAGAGATTCTTCTGAACAGATGCCTAAAAATGGAACAATTGTTAATGTTAAAGTCCAATTTATGCCCTAGACATAAGTTGGCACTTGTAAAGTAAGATTATTTTGCATTCTAGCAATCATTTGGTCGAGTCTGTAGACATAGGTTGGTATGATGACAGTGACTAGTACTGGCTTCTTCTAGTGAGTAAGGGCTAGGAACAGTAAATACTAAATATCTTACTATGTGTAGGATCCTTCACAACAAAGAATTATTAATCCCGGGAGTCAATCGCTTCAGTTTGGAAACCTTCTCCCTGTCAGGTGTAGCTAAAATGAGGAGAGAAAGGAGTGGAGATAAGATCAGGAGCTGAGATGTTGAAGCAGGAGACAGACTGCTGTCATCAACTTTGAAGGTGCCAAGAATGAGGGCAGGGAGCATGAGGACGGGAGCAGTGGGGAGCACACAAGTGCCATGGTGCTTGAGAAGTTTTCAAGAAGCTAGCGACTTTGAAGAGAAAATATGATCCATAACTGCCGGTAGGGGGCAGATTGTTGTACTGAGATGCTTAGATACAAGGGAAAATAAACCCTTGCAATTGATAAATTTCCAAACCACTGGGATTTAAATCAAAGTGCTCAGGTAGGAGGTGGAAGTATGGCTGAGTATGAACAACATCCTGGCACAGCCCATCACCAACACAGTGCGTGGGGGACACTTGAAGCATTGTATTTACACATATTTTCCCAGAAGATTTTTTTTTTTTGATTGAAGAAAAGTGGTGTGTGTGTGTGTGTGTGTGTGTGTCTCTGTGTGTGTGTGTCTCAAGTATTACTTTTCGCTATGTAGTGAGACCCTATCTCAAATTACATATAAGATTGTGTATGTGGCATTTTAAACACATTGCCTACAATTTTCTGTGGCATTAATTGCATTCATAATGCCATTAAGTATCATCACTATTTCTCAAACCTTTTAATCACCCCAAACAGACACTTGATATCTATTAAACAATAATTCCTCATTTCCTGACATCCTCAGTCCTAGGTAATTTCTTCTTTGTTTCTATAAGTTTGACATACTTTATATAGGTAAAATCATAAAATCTCTCCTATTTTTATTTGATTTATTTCCACTTAGCATGGTCTAGAATACACCCACCTTATATTTGAGCATCAATTTCAAAGCTAAGTAATATTTCACTGCATATTATATTATCACATTGAAAATGTATTTGATATTTTGCATTTGATATTTTTATCTTATGGCCATTTGATGGTAAGATGAACATTGATTTAAAAGCACCTATTTCTGTCTCTATTTTTAATATTTTCTTGCATTACTACACTTTTAAAAATGCAAACCAAGCAAAATGGCCCAAGAATATTCAGGCCTGCCTTGAAGCAAAAGCTCAACCCACCAAACACCAGTGCAAGACTAAAGGCCTTGTGGGTGGCGGGTGTTTTACTGATTGTTATTCAACATGTGTGTGCATTTTCCTGATCATTTTTGCCTTTATTTTCTTCCTTAAAGCATACTAGACCCACAAGTGTTTCCATGAAAATCCTGCCAGAAATGATCCGAATCAACCGGTCTCTAGTAGAGAAATGGAGAGCAGCAAACAAAAGAAAAGATTGTGAAGACGCCAAAAGGTGACCCAGCTTAATGACTTGGAGCCCCTTCTGTGTTTCTGAAATCCTAATCACTTTACCCTAACTGTGAGAAAGAAGATTTGGCTTTGTCCTAACAGAATTTACATTCTGGGTATGATTCTTTTATTACCTTTTGGTTGGATTGGTCATTGAGGTGCACGGTAATTAATCGTTTATTTAATGTAAGAGCTACAGTGAGAATGTATATGACCCGTACCTTTCTAAATAAGGGAGATATATGAACGAGTCTTAGCAGCAAGTTGTACTGCTTTCAGGTCTTCATAGTCAAGTCACTAGCATTTCAGAATTTAGGCCTCCAGAGTGACTGGTTGCAAATGCACAGAAAATCAACTATAAACAGTTTTGGTGAAACACAGTAGTAACATCTACAAGTTGTATGCTCATAATGTGGATATTAATAATGAGTCTAGAGCTCTATTATTTATTCATATATAAGATAAAGGAGGCTATAGATATTTCTAACCTGCAGTCCACAGGTCACATGACTCCTGGGCTACCTATAAGTATTGCTCAACACATTTGTATATAGCAGTGCTTCTCAACCTTCCTAATGCTGTGACCCTTTGATACAGTCCCTCATGTGTGGTGATCTCCAACCATAAAATTATTTTTTTGGTACTTCATAACGAATTTTGCTACTATTACATATCATAATGTAAATATCTGGCATTTCCAATGGTCTTAGGCCACCTTTATGAAATGGTCATTTGACCCTCCCCCCCAAAGAGGTTGCAATTCACAGGTTGAGAAGCACAGGCATATGATAATGTCACCTCACAATGTCAAAAGGCTGGACACTGCCCAAATGTGACTTTGCCCTTGTTATTATGTTTACAGAGAAATCAGCTTGATATTTTCATCTTCTGCTTGTTTGACTGCAAGCTTTTTGAAGAAAAGGTAAAGCTTCAGTGGAAATTACCTTTATTCAAAATACTGGGGGCTGTGTAAAAGAAAACTTATAGAACCAAGTTGAGTGTGAATTTTGTCAGCACACAGATTCCAACATAGAGAATTCTGCGGTTGATAAAGGATTCTTTCATGTTATAAACTGACTCCTCAGTATTCTTTCTTCTGTTGTTTAGTTGGAGGGAATGGCATTTTAGTCAGGCTCTCTACAGATAAACAGCTATGCCTGAGCATGCTTTACTATTTCAAATCCAGGACTCTCATGTATCACAGCTGGCCTTGATCTTGCTGTGTAGATGAAGAGGACCTGCACATCTGACCCTCTTGTCCTCCTCTCCTATGTGCTGACATTACCTAATAGTTTAAGTAATTCTTTGAATTCTCAGTATTTGGGCCCTCTATCTCTCATTCATGTGAATCGCCCCCCCCCCCCCAAAATCCTTATGCCCAACAATTCCATCATGTCTTTTTTTCTTCCTTTGCATGTGTATTAATTAGGGTTACTATTGCTATAATGAAAGAACATGACCAAAAGCAATTTGGAGAGAAAATGGTTTGTTTGGCTTATGCTTCAAAATCACTGTTCATCATTGAAGGAAGTCAGGATATGAACTCAAGCAGGGCAGGAACCTGGAGGCAGTATCTGATGCAGAGGGGGTCTTCTAAATGGCTTGCTCCTCAGGACTTGCTCAGCTTTATGTCTTACAGAGCTCAAGACCACCAGCCCAGGGGTTGCCTAACCCAAAATGGGCTGGTCCCTCCCTCATCAATAATTAATGAAGAAAGTGCCCTACAGGCTTTCCTACAGCCTGATCTTATGGAAACATTTTCTCGGTGGAAGCTCCATCCTATCTGATGATTCTACCTTGTGTCAAGTTGATATAAGACTAGCCATGTCAGTGTGTGTGTATAATGCTTGTGTATGTATATACAGGGGAAAGCCGTCAAAGGGTGTTGGTGTCTCTTGCTGTGCACCTTTTATTTCATTTTATTTTTTAAGAAGAACAAGCCACCACTAGAACTAGTTGGTAAGATTCTGTTGGTGAAGACCACATGCCTTGGTTGGATGATATTGAGAAATCAAGTTCCTCCATGATGGCTAGTTTTATAATCTCAGAAGGGCATGGTAGGCTTCCAAGGAAGAAGGGATAAACAGCTGTGTGCCCTACAAGCTACAATACCAATCTCTTTTACAAGGTATGCCCATTTGTGCAGTAGAGCACTACTGTTAATGGCGTAACAGCTGCTCTCTTGATTGGATTTGAGACCCACTGTATGGAGGCAAAGCATTGGTAGGTATTGCAAAGCTGGTCAAAAAACATATGCTGGGGAATACAGTAGTCCCTAAGGAGGAACGGAAACTGTTGTTTAACTGAAGTGGAATATCTTCAAACTGCTTGTTGAATATTTATAATTATATTCAGAAACAAATGCTATTGTCAGCCTTAACAAAAGGTTTGTTTTTTTTTCCCCCAAAGTGATTGCTGGTAAATGCAGAAACTCATGTCTACACAAAGTCCCTAGAATAAGTGATGGATGAGTGCCCAGTTTTTGTTTTGTTTTTTGTTTGTTTGTTTGTTTTTTCGAGACAGGGTTTCTCTGTGTAGCCCTGGCTGTCCTGGAACTCACTCTGTAGACCAGGCTGGCCTCGAACTCAGAAATCCGCCTGCTTCTGCCTCCTGAGTGCTGGGATTAAAGGCGTGTGCCACCACTGCCCGGCTATGAGTGCTCAGTTTTAAAGAAGACACTCACGCCATTCCCTGTAAGGTCAGGGAACATCATATATTGGGGGTGGGGGTGGGGGTGGGGTGAAGTTCACGGTGAAAAGACCTGGGAAATACTATGTTCTGGGCAAGACAGCCATTCTGTTAACACACTCCACAGGGCCGTGGCTGCCTGAACAGGGTGTAGATGAGAATGATCCCATCAGCACTCAGGCCTGGGAGGAGGATAGGCTCGGGATGTTCTCTCCCTTGCTGATGAACTATTTGCTGCTCATCGGTTCAGGGAGAGTGGGCATCAGTGCCTTCAGCTGCAAACCCATGGGTGGCCCCAGCAGGATAGTCGCAATCCCATCTCTCATATGGATATCCCAGGTTATACAGGGTCCGAAACAAAACAAAATAAAAACACCCAAAAGTCATGAATCTGGGGAAGGGACTGATGGGGAGAAAAGGTGAGGATAGGGAAAGAGTAACTGGAAATCGTAGAGCTGTATGAAACGCTCAGTAAGTGGTAAAAAGGTAGAAATAAAGGCAAACAAATCAGGTTTGTTGAGAGGTGGTGCAATAGTTCCCTACAGCAGTGAAGGGAACCTCAGTTTTTAAGACAAGAGCTGAGCCCTGAACCTGAAGCTTGCTTCTGTGACTAGGCTTGATGGTTAGGAGGTCCCTGGATATCATTCTCCTCCTCCCAGTTCAGGTCACAAGCACACAGGCATCAAGGTTGTTCAGCTTTGTATGTGGGTGCTAGAGAACCCAGGTCCTCTGCTTTCACAAATACACTCTCCCTTCCTGAACCATCTCCCAGCCCTATTTTGAGTCTCTGCAGTTACCACTGGCCACTGTAAAAGGAAGTTTCTCTGGCCAAAACTGACACCCGCACTGTTTTCCTGGCGTAAGCATAATTATTCAGAAGGAAAACTGGTTCGTGGTCATTTAGCAAAACAAGGGCAGTAGCTTCCTCATTAAGGTCTGTGTATTCCCTCCTGTGTAGGAGACCTCAAGTTCAACCAGAAAGTGGTTGGTAACTACTAGAGGATTTGCACTATTCTGCCCGTGAGCTTGTCATGCCTGGCCAGTCAGTACTGTTGCATGTGATCTTAAGAACAATTCTACCCAAGTAGCTTTAAAAGTACTTTCTGGCAATATGAGGATTAGTAAGAATAAAGAATTTTTCTAGGAACTAGAGAAGCTCAGGAAAGATAAGTGCCATGGCTTCTGGCTGAAAGTTCAGTAGGCATTATCTTTTCAGAGTCTGCAAAAACATTTGGACCCCAGCCAAAGGCAGACAAGAAATCTGGAAATTGTTTGCCTTACCCTCTGCTATCTCTCTCCCATTTTCTCTTTCCAGTTTGGAAGGGAAAGACTCTCCAGGACACAATGTCCCTTTTTGGCTTCAGACTCATGCTTATTACATGTAGGGAGATTTTCTATACTAAATTTTAGGAGTTAATGCCATATCAGCTCAAAATATGTCAAATTGGTATATTGCTGAAATCACCTAAGGCATGATAACTACAGAACAGATTAACTAGATAATCTGGCCTGTTTTGTTTTGTTTTTTAATCCAAAATGTGTTTATTGGGAAGGTTCCCACTCATCTTGAATCAGGAGCTTTTAGTGCTGCTTCCCCTTGAAGGAGCATCCTTCTGTCAGCCTTGCTTTTCCACCTGTAGGCTGACAGAGGACAGTGAAGAGCCAACACACAGGACTACTGTTTGTGCATAGCTAAAGACCGTGGTGATATTATAGCATCCTGGGCATTTCACATGCATAAAGTAGGAATTGGGGCTATGTACCAGGCGTTTTTTCATGTGTTTCCTCTTCTCCTCTTCTGGAGAGGGATGAAGGAGAGCCTTTGTGAGGCATGTTCTCGTAGGGAGGTCATCTCCACTGGGAACGTTTGTTTGTTCTTCTACTTGTAGCAAGCAATAATGAATAGTTAAAGGCTGAGCGAAAGGTGAGGGAAAGGAGAACAGTAAGTGGAGTTGTGAAGAACCTACAGGTACACTCACTCACTGGGGTAGCCCTTTTAGCAACACACGCACACACACGCACACACGCGCACACACACACGCGCGCGCGCGCGCACACACACACACACGCACACGCACACACACACCTCTCCTACTCATATTCTTAAGAGTTATTATCTTAGTCTACCTACCCTTTTATCTTATCATTGCTTCACGAACATATTATTTTTTGTCTAAAAAGTATAGAGCATCACATTTTTGTCATTTCTTCGGATTTATCTTGTTCCTCTGTACATATAGTTTTAATAAAACTTATATCTCTTTTTCATGATAATCTTTCCTTATGTTTATTGCATGTAGGAGAATCCTTTATACCTACTGAGTTCTTAGGCCCACCTAAGATTCCACAGGGTCAGGAGAAGGCAGAAGTGATCTCTTCCTCTTCTACAATACTGTCTTTTTACAGAAGAAAAATATTCATGATCATTTTTTGGGAGTTTTAAACTTCCAGGTGACAGCTGCAAAGGAGAATAATTTTGGAGAAATATTTACAGTTATAACTTGTATAAATTCTAGTTCTAATATCAATATTGATACTTAATTCAGCAAGCCCAAAATATGTGTTGATTGTTCTTTTTTAAGCTGTTAGACTTGCTGGATGCTGGTCATGAAATCTGACTGAATCAACCTGCTAACTAGACAGTATCTGGGCAGTATTTTAATATAGAAAGGGGTTATGGTTGAGAAGAATTAGATAAATATGCAAGGATCTAGGACTGGTGGAAATATCAAGGACAGAATTTTGAGGTAAGAGACCCAAAGACACTCATTGCACAAACTGTATGTTAATGTTTTCCATTAATGAGTTTATGTGTCTTTCAAAAAATTTCTAAAATGTACTGTCAAACCTCTGAGATGACAAGGTCTCTGGCAGTAGTGAAACCACTATTATTTCACCATCTTACCTCTAATGTAACTGGAAATGTAAAGCTTAAGCAGAAATGGTGGCTAGACACAGTGGTGCACTCCTGTAATCCTAGTACTTGGAAGCTGAGGCAGGAAAAACACAAGTTCAAGACCAGCCTGGGCATACCAAGACTTTGTTTCAAAAAGTAATCAATGATAAATAAATAAGGATACAATAAATAATTAAACAGATATGGCACCATATGTGGAGAGTAAACAATTCCAGTCTGTGGAATAGACTGACTGTCGGAATTGATAGTTCTTAGATTTAATTTATAGAATCTTTCTAGGCATCAGCTTATAACTTTGTGGTAGAGTATGGCTTACCATGTATGAGGTCCTAGGTCAGAGGCCCTGGACTCAATCCTAGTACCATTAAATTAAATTAAATTAATTTAAAAAATAAAATTCTGCTAAAATTTCAGTCCATGCTTGATGTTACTGATTCAGATATAACAAGTTGTGGTTTATTCCTTTTTAACAAGAATATATCTAGCTTGACAGTGGTGGTGTACGCCTTTAATCCCAGCACTTGGGAGGCAGAGGCAGATGGATTTCTGAGTTCGAGGCCAGCCTGGTCTACAGAGTGAGTTCCAGGACAGCCAGGGCTATATAGAGAAACCCTGTCTCGAAAAACAAAACAAAACAAAACAAAACAACAACAACAAAAATACATCTATACACTTCTGTGTTGCTCTGTGTTGCTCTAGTCTATTATTTTGAAAACAGTCATAAATAAAGTTAACATATTTTGTGTGCTAAGACAAAAACAAAATAATATCATATGGAGTTTTAAAATGCTCTATTCTCATGTGTGTGTTTTTAATGCTTATTGTGTTCATAGAGATGCTGGAGAGAATAATTTCATTGGTGTGGACTTAAAACTGGCAAGGGATGTCTTCAAGAAGTTAACAGCAGAGAAATGGATTTCTTCCTTGGTAACAGCCACTATTTCTTTCACTTACCTGAGATACCACACATTCACACCTCTTTATAGGAATAAATACAACAGCAGCTTAGTTTTGGTGGGAGGTGGGTAATGAGCAACTGTGCATGGGGCTGAACAGAGGCTAGTTGCTTTATAAAGATACTTTAGTCCAGACATTGTGATAGGTGGTGGCATTTACTTTTTTATTAAACCATTAAATGCACAATAGATATAGTCTTTTGTTTTCTTTTTCCAAATATAAAAGTTTTGTATTTAATGAGAAAGCTTTTAGTGAAGTGGCAACAGCGAAAATAAAATTCTTATATATTAGTAAACATTAATTGGCAAATATAAGAGGAAATAAAGGACCTGATTACAATGACAACTTAATATACAAATATACAGAATCAAGCAATGAGCCTCAACTGAGGAAGACTCAGTTTTGCCTTCATGGGGTTATTGAGTGGGTATGTCAGTGAGACATTTTCTTTTCTTTTTTATTTTTTTGGTCAAGGCATTCCACAGAAAATTCTGTTACTGATCTTTAGAAAGCTTAAGAGGATTGTAAGGCAAAGATTAAACAATTACAAAGCCATTACTACTTTGTTTCCAAGAGAACAAGGTGTATCTTTTACCCTAACAATTTTGTCAATATTATAAAAAGATAAATATTTGAAACTTAATGTAATTTTAGGTCCTCTAGGAGAGACAGTTTAATTGCAATTGGCTAGTCACTTAAGAAAAACCTCTTCCTTCTCAAGCACATTACTTAGCCTATCTGATGTTTTGAGTTTCGTGCATGTGTGTGTGTGTGTGTGTGTGTGTGTGTGTGTGTACAGCTGTATTGCTTTAAATATGCATTTCCCCCACAGGCTCAGGTCTGAAATGATTTTCTTTCAATGGATTACTATGACAAAGGAGGCTATGAAACATGCAGGAACATGTAGAGTCAGGCTAGTAGAAGATCCTAACTAGTGTTTGGAAAGACTATTATTTATTTTTACCATTTGTAATTTATAAAGTATAAAATACACCTAACATCTAGACCATCATCTTTGACAATTAAATACAGCACTAGTTTTTTGTTTTCAGTATGAAGAAAGTAATACTGAGACATGGAGCTTCTTTCTAGCTATGCACATGGAAAGAACAGGGGTTTGCGAAGCAGGATACCCTCAAAAAGCTCAGTGTCTGTTTTGAGATGAATCTTGGGTGCAACAATGGACTCTTATGAGTAATGGACTCCATATGTGTGCTATTGCAACTTGCTTACAGAATTATTTCTGGAGAACTTTGCATTAGTTTCAAACTGACTATTCACTGTGTGTGTCCATCTACATGTGATTTCACTGTATTTCCTTCATGTTCCATAATATAAAGTGGGCAGATGGCTCACTCAAGGACTGCCTCAAGGGTATGTGACCGAAAAGGCTGATCATGGTTCATCAACAGGCCCCAGAAGGTCTAAGTGAACATTCTAACTGGAAAATGGTGGAGTGAAACCTGCAGCCACAGCTTGTAGTCATTCAAAATACAGTTTCTTCTGTAACTTGGCCTTGCTCTTTGTCCTCTTTTGACCACAGATAACCACATGTCTTGAGGAGAATCTGCTTCGAGGTCTTCCATACAGTTCTCTACATCAAGAAGCTCTACTGGTTTTTCTTTTGCTCCCAGAATGTTCTGTTATGCAGGATCCTAAGAACTGGGAGACCCTGGCATTTGAATTTGCAAAGGCTATTCATAAAATGAATCCACAGTCATTAGCATTCCTGAGTAAGTTTTTATATTATTTTACAAATAAATTCTGTAGAATCACTTTTGAAGTAAAATCACAGCATACATTGGAGAGATTTCATAATACTTATTTTAGTAAATGGTGTGTGAAGTTTTGTAAAGATCAACCTAAAACTATTATATCCGCCGCATTTCTCACCACACAAAGCAAGTGTTGTTCTTACACTTGGATGTGACTTTGGCATTAGACATTGTTAAACATTTAGTACCAGTCAAGATAAATCATACTTTATAATTTCTGATTATCATTTGGAAACCTCAAACATTTGGCCAAGAGTGAGAAAAAGCAATGTTAAACTTCTTATCACTGTTATTTTATTCAAATTATTTTAAGTGAATGTTAGAGGTCTGATACTTAAAAAGCACTACACTATAGATAGATAGATAGATAGTGTGTGTGTGTGTGTGTGTGTGTGTGTGTGTGTGTGTGTAGCTAAAAACTATCCCTGTACCATCTTAGAAGGAGTTACAGACACTAATTTTTATGTGTAACCATGAAAGCATCCCTTTATGGTAGTTGTGAAGATGGCTAAGTGAGTAAATGTGCTTGTTTCAAGCTCAGCACCCATATGGAAAGCTAGCATGGTATGTGTACCTGTAAACCCAGAGCTCCAAGGAACAGAGGAAGGAGAAGAGCTGAGGTTTGCTGGCTACCATACTAGGTCTACATTAAGTGAAAGACCATCTCTCAAGAGAACAAGGCATAGAATGATAAACCAAGACACTGGACATCCTGCTCTATCCTTGGTGCATATACCCATAAATGAGCAGAGCATATACCACAAGTGCACGTGCCTGTACACACACACACACACACACACACACACACACACACAGTGTATCTTATAACAACCTTCTCTCAAGAACTACCAAGTGTTGCTTAAGGTTAAACTATCTCTTAAGGTTCCCACCACTTTAGCACTTTCTTTTTTTAAAATGTAATACTTTATTTACATTTCAAATGTTTTCCCCTTTCCAGGTCTCTCCTTTGAAAACCCCCTATACCATACCTGCTCCCCCTGCCTCTATGAAGGTATTCACCCACCCACCCACCCACTCCTGACTTCCCTCCCTGGCATTCTCCTATACTGGAGCATCTCACACCCTCAGGCCCAAGGGCCTCTCCTCCCACTGATGGCCAAAAAGGCCCTTCTCTGCCACATATGTGGCCAGCACCATGGGCCCCTCCATATGCATTCTTTGGTTGGTGGTCCAGTCTCTGGGAGCACTGGGGAGCCTGACCAGTTGACACTGTTTCTCCCTCCCCATGGGGCTGCATACTCCCTCAGTTACTTCAGTCCTTTCTTCAACTCCTCCATCTGGGACCCCATGCTCAGTCCAACAGTTGCTGTGAATTGAATCAGGGGTGTTTCGAACTTTTGGGCTAATATCCGCTTATCAGTGAGTCCATACCATGTTCATTCTTTTGTGACTGCGTTACCTCATTCAGGATGATATTTTCAAGTTCTATCCATTTGCCTGTGAATTTCATGAAGTCATTGTTTTTAATAGCTGAGTAGTATTCCATTGTGTAAATGTACCACATTTTCTGTATCCATTCCTCTGTTGAGGGACATCTGGGTTGTTTCCAGTTTCTGGTTATTATAAATATGACTGCTATGAACATAGCAGAGCATGTTTCTTTATTACTTGTTGGAACATCTTCTGGGTATATGCCCAGGAGAGGTATAGCTTGGTCCTCAGGAAGTATGTCCAATTTTCTGAGGGTCCGCTAAACTGATTTCCAAAGTGGTTGTACCAGCTTACAATCCCACAGGCAATGGAGGAGTGTTCCTCTTTCTCCACCTCCTTGCCAGCATCTGCTGTTGCCTGAGTTTTTCATTTGAGCCATTTTGACTGGTATGAGGTGGAATCTCAGAGTTGTTTTGATATACATTTCCCTGATGACTAAGGATGTTGAACATTTTTTAGGTGCTTCTCAGCCCTTCAAGTTTCATCAGTTGAGAATTCTCTGTTTAGCTCTGTTCCCCATTTTTTGATAAGGTTATTTGGTTTTCTGGAGTCTAATTTCTTGAGTTCTTTATATATATTGGATATTAACCCTCTATCGGATATAGGATTGGTAAAGATCTTTTCCCAATCTGTTGGTTGCCATTTTGTCCTATTGACAGTGTCCTTTGCCTTACAGAAGCTTTGCAATTTTATGAGGTCCCATTTGTCCCTTTTGATCTTAGAACATAAGCCATTGATGTTCTGTTCAGTAAGTTTTCCCCTGTGCCCATTGTGTTCGAGAGTTCTCCCCACTTTCTCTTCTATTAGATTCAGTGTATCTGGATTTATGTGGAGGTCCTTGATCCACTTGGACTTGAGCTTTGTACAGGAAGATAGGAATAGATCAATGCTCATTCTTCTACATGTTGACCTCCAGTTGAGCCAGCACTATTTGTTCAAAATGCTCTTTTCTTCACTGGATGGTTTTAGCTCCTTTGCCAAAGATCAAGTGACCATAGGTGTGTGGGTTCATTTCTGGGTCTTCAATTCTATTCCATTGATCTACCTGCCTGTCACTGTACCAATACCATGCAGTTTTTTATCACTACTGCTCTGTAGTACAGCTTGAGGTCAGGGATGCTGATTCCCCCAGAACTTCTTTTATTGTTGAGAATAATTTTTGCTATCCTGGGTTTTTGTGTTATTCCAAATCAATTTGAGGATTGTTCTTTCTAAGTCTATGAAGAATTGAGTTGGAATTTTGATAGGGATTGCATTGAATCTGTAGATTGCTTTCAGCAGGATGGCCATTTTTACTGTATTAATCCTGCCAATCCATGAACATGGGAGATCTTTCCATTTTCTGAGGTCTTCTGTTTCTTTCTTCCGAAACTTGAAGTTCTTGTCATACAGATCTTTCACTTGTTTGGTTAGAGTCACACTAAGATACTTTATATTGTTGTGACTATTGTGAAGGGTGTCATTTCTCTAATTTCTTTCTCAGCCTGTTTATCCTTCGAGTATAGGAAGGCTACTGATTTGTTTGAGTTAATTCTATATCCAGCCACTTTGCTGAAGTTGTTTATCAGCTGTAGCAGTTCTCTGGTGGAGTTTTTCGGGTCACTTAAATATACAATCATATCATCTGCAAATAGCGATATTTTGATTTCTTACTTTCCAATTTGTATCCCTTTGACCTCCTTTTGTTGTTTAATTGCTCTAGCTAGAACTTCAAATACTATATTGAATAGATAGAAAGAGAGTGGACAGCCTTGTCTTGTCCCTGATTTTAGTGGAAATGCTTAAAGTTTGTCATCTTTTAGTTTGTTGTTGGCTGTTGGTTTGCTGTATATTGCTTTTTACCATGTTTAGGTATAGGCCTTGAATTCCTCATCTTTCCAAGACTTTTATCATGAAGGGATGTTGAATTTTGTCAAATGGTTTTTCAGCATCTAATGAAATGTCCATGTAGTTTTTTTGTCTGAGATTCGTTATGTAGTGGATTACATTGATGGATTTCTGGGTACTGACCCATCTCTGCATCTCTGGGATGAAGCCTACTTGATCATGATGAATAATTGTTTTGATGTGTTCTTGAATTTGGTTTGCGAGACTTTTATTGAGTAATTTTACAGCGATATTCATAAGGGAAATTGGTCTGAAGTTTTTTTTTTCTTTGTTGGGTCTTTGTGAAGTTTTGGTATCAGAGAAACTGTGGCCTCATAGAATGAATTGGGTAGTGTTTCTTCTGTTTCTATTTTGTGGAATAGTTTGAAGAGTATTGGTATTAGGTCTTCTTTGAAGGTCTGATAGATTCTGCACTAAACCCATCTGGTCCTGGGCTTTTTTTTTTTTTTTTTTTTTTTTTTTGGCTGGGAGACTTTTAATGGCTGCTTCTATTTCTTTAAGGGTTATGGGACTGTTTAGATGGTTTATCTGATCCTGACTTAACTTTGATATTTGGTATCTGTCTAGAAAATTGTCCATTTCGTCCAGATTTTCCAATTTTGTTGCATATAGGCTTTTGTAGTAGGATCTAATGATTTTTTGAACTTCCTCAGATTCTGTTGTTATATCTCTTGTTTCATTTCTGATTTTGTTAATTTGGATACTGCCTCTGTGCCCTCTGGTTAGTCTGGCTAAGGGTTTATCTATCTTGTTGATTTTCTCAAAGAACCAGTTCCTGGTTTTGTTGATTCTTTGTATAGTTCTTTTTGTTTCTACTTGCTTGATTTCAGCCCTGAGTTTGATTATTTCTTGCCTTTGCCTCTTGGGTGTATTAGCTTCGTTTTGTTCTAGAACTTTCAGGTGTGCTGTTAAGCTGCTAGTGTATGCTCTCTCCAGTTTCTTTTTGGATGCACTCAGAGCAATGAGTTTTCCTCTTAACACTGCTTTCATTTTGTCCCATAGGTTTAGGTATGTTTTACTTTCATTTTCATTGAATTCTAGGAAGTCTTTAATTTCTTTCTTTTTTTATTCCTTGACCAAGTTATCATTTAGTAGAGCGTTGTTCAGCTTCCATGTGTATGTGGGCTTTCTGTTGTTTTTGTTGCCATTGAAGACCAGCCTTAATCCATAGTGATCTGATAGGCATGGGATTATTTCAATCTTCTCATATCTGTTGATATTTGTTTTGTGACCATTTATATGGTCAGTTTTGGAGAAGGTACCATGAGGTGATGAGTAGAAGGTATATCCCTTTGATTTAGGATGAGACCTTTTATAGATATCTGTTAAATCCATTTGGTCCATAACTTTTGTTAGTTTCACTGTGTCTCTGTTTAGTTTGTGTCTCCAAAGTCTGTCCATTGATGATAGTGGAATGTTGAAGTCTCCCACTATTACTGTGTGAGGTACAATGTGTGGTTTGAGATTTAGTAAAGTTTCATTTATGAATGTGGGTACCCTTGCATTTGGAGCATAGATGTTCTGAATTGAGAGTTCTTCTTGGTAGATTTTTCCTTTGATGAGGATGAAGTGTCCTTCCTTATCTTTTTTGATGACTTCTGCTTGAAAGTTGATTTTGTTCTATATTAGAATGGCTACTCCTGCCTGTTTCTTGGGACCATTTGCCTAGAAAATTGTTTCTTAGCACTTTACTCTGAGGTAGTGTTTTTCTTTAACTCTGATGTGCATTTCCTGTTTGCAGCAAAATGTTGGGTCCTATTTATGTATCCAGACTATGTATTAGTCTATGTCTTTTTATTGGGGAATTGAGTCCATTGATGTTAAGAGATATTAAGGAATAGTGATTGTTGCTTCCTGTTATTTTCAATGTTATTTTTATGTTTGTGTGGCTCTCTTCTTTTGGGTTTGTTGAAAGAATACTTTCTTGTTTTTCTAGGGTGTAGTTTCCCTCCTTGTGTTGGTGTTTTCCATCTATTATCCTTTGTAAGGCTCAATTTGTAGAAAAATATTGTGTAAATTTCGTTTTGTTCGTGGAATATCTTGGTTTCATTATCTGTGGTAATTGAGAGTTTTGCTGGGTATAGCAGTTTGGGCTGGCACTTGTGTACTCTTAGAGTTCTGTATGATATCTGTCCAGGATCTTCTAGCTTTTATTGTCTCTGGTAATAAGTCTGGTGTAATTCTGATAGGTCTACCTTTATATGTTACTAGACCTTTTTCCCTTACTGCTTTTAATATTCTTTCCTTGTTTTGTGCATTTGGTGTTTTGACTATTATGTGACAGGAGGAATTTCTTTTCTGGTCCAATCTATTTGGAGTCTGTAGGTTTCTTGAATGTTTATGTTCATCTCTTTCTTTAGGTTATGGAAGTTTTCTTCTATAATTTTGTTGAAGATATTTACTGGCCCATTAAGTTGTGATTCTTCACCCTCTTCTATACCTATTATCCTTAGGTTTATTTTTCTCATCGTGTCCTGGATTTCCTGGATGTTTTGGGTTTGGAGCTTTATGCATTTTGCATTTTCTTTACTGTTGTGTCAATGTTTTCTATAGTATCTTCTGCACCTGAGATTCTCTCTTCTATCTCTTGTATTCTGTTGGTGATGCTTGCATCTATGACTTCTGATCTCTTTCCTAGGGTTTCTATCTTCAGGGTTATCTCCCTTTGTGATTTCTTTATTGTTCCTATTTCCATTTTTAGATCCTGGATGGTTTTGTTCATTTCCTTTGCCTGTTTGATTGTGTTTTCCTGTATTTCCTCTTTAAGGGCTTCTAGCTGTTTATCTGTGTTCTCTTGTGTTTCTTTAGGGAGTTATTTATTCCCTTCTTAAAGTCTTCTATCATCATCATGAGAAGTGATTTTAAATCTGAGTTTTCCTTTTCTGGTGTGTTGGGGGTATCCAGGGCTCACTGTGGTGGGAGAACTGGGTTCTGATGATGCCAAGTTGCCTTGGTTTCTGTTCCTTATATTCTTGTCCTTGCCTTTTGCCATCTGGTTATCTCTGGTATTAGCTGCTCTTGCTCTCTCTGACTGTGGCTTGTCCCTCCTGCGGGCCTTTTTATCAGAGCTCCTTGGAGACCAGCTCTCTCTGAGAGGAATTTGGGTTTGGAGAGCTCTGGTACAGGGTCAACTCTGGGGTGCAGACAGAAACCAGAAGGATCCTGTCCCCAGCTGTTCCTTGGTTACTGTGTCCTGATGGCTCGTGGAGGGTCCCCCTTGATTGAGGAATTTGAACAGATTTGGTGGTTTTCCTGTGCTCAAAGGTGTGTCAGCACTTGTGGGAGACCAGCTCTCTCCTGGCACTGAGTATGGATCCCTGTGTCATGGGATCAGCTCCTTGGATGCAGAAGGAAACCAGAAGGCCACTCCTCAGTCCCTGTGTCCTGAGGGTTCTGGGCAGGTCTTTCTGAGCAGAGTTGTTGACCTTACCCCTGATCATAGGCTTGTCCACACTCCTGGGAGGGTAGCTCTTTCCCTGTGCTATTTGGGTATGGAGCCTCACAGGTGCAGACCACAGGGGTAAACTGGAAGTCTCCTGTTCCATGTTGTTCCTCTGTTCCAGTATCCTGCAGATTCTGGGCGGGTCCTGCTGATCAGGTGCCTGTCTCACCTCCACTCTCAGGCTTGTCCACACTCCCTGGATGCTAGCCTTCTCCCTGCACTATTTTGTTACGGAGCTCTTTGGCACAGACTGGGGTCTGGGGCTGCAGAAGGAGACCAGAAGGCTGCTGTTCCAGGCTGATTGTAGGTCCCTGTGTCCTGGAGGTTCCGGGCAGGTCCCTCTGAACAGAGGTACTGGCCTTATCCCCTGATCACAGGCTTTTCCACAGTCCTGGGAGGGTAGCTCTTTCCCTGTGCTGTTTGCGTATGGAGCCATGTGGCACAGCCACTTTTGCGTTTTCAATGCACAGGCCTGGAGGAACAAACTGTAGCTGGTTCAGAACACAGAATATGTGATGAACAGTTGCTTCCATTCTTCTGCTGCTATAGTAGTAGTAACATGCATTTATTTCATGTATATAAGCTTACATATGCAAGAAAAATGTAAGAAAGTACAATTCCAGGATTAAATAATTAAATTGCATGTGCATCATTATTGATGAAATGAGCAGTGCATTTTAAAATTAAATACAAAAATTTTATGTGTGTGTGCTTTAAGTGACTTCCTGTGCATTATGTGTGTGTGTCAGAGCTGATGGCATGAAGAAGAGGGTATATATGTTCTAGAACAGGAGTTATAGACAATTGTGAACCATCATGTGGGTATTGGAAATGGAACCTGGTTCTCTGCAAGAGCATCAAGTGTTTCTAACCATGGAGCCATCCCTCAAGCCCTGTATTTGCATTTTTTAAAAGAGATATTTCTGGGTGTGTGAGTGAACATCTGTAATTTCAGCCCTTGGGATGTAGAAAAAGTGAACCAGGAGTACAATGCCAGCCTTGGCTACATAGTGAGTCAAAAGAAGCCTAGACTACATAAGGCATTGTCTCAAAAAGAAAGTGCTTGTCTTATCTTAATGTACAAGTCACATTTCAAAAGTCTTGGCCCACTTGTAAATTAAAAAGAAAAAAATCTCATGTTCCTACCATCTCCTCTTTAAAATTACCAAAATCCAGTGTAATCTCAATAATACTAAAAGTGAGATGTAAGCTATTTAAAATAAGTATACATCCACATGTGAAAGGTATTTATGTAATATGAAAATAGGCACCACTTAATTTTTAGGTAGAAGTGTCAGTAATATTGCAAGGTATTCATCTGTATATTTTTAGATTGTTGTAGCTATCTGACAAAATTGTTAGTTTGAAAGCAACAAAGTCAGTACATGATCTTAACCTTAGCACCCAGATGATGAGGCGGGAAGCTTGGTAGAAGTTCAGAGCCAGCCTAGGCTACATATTAAAGGCTACATAAAAATACCCTATCTCAGAAACATCAAATCAAATAAAAACAACAGAAGCAAAGAAAATGATAGCCAACCAGTCAATCATAATCATTAACAATTTTCTTCAAATTCTGAATTTGAGTTTCTTTAATTTTACTAGATTAAAGCTTTGCCCTACATCTGTTGAATAGTTTGTTTTTTGTGATAATATCCAAGAAGAATTGTTTTGTGGTTATGATGGTAGATATGGGAAACATTGTGTATTTCTTGTCTTAAACAGCCCTGAAGAAACTCAGGGATTTAAGGTGTAAGAAGAGGAATACATTTATCATGTTTGATTTTCACCCCCTCAGGAAAGTGTTGGGCATCTTTGGAAGTTTCTTCTCTGAACATACTGGTCCAGATGCTAAAGAAAACCATTGTCTCTCAACTGCGTGATGGAGTTCCAAAGTTACAGTATATGTCTAATATCAAAGTTCTTTTAGAAGTGATAAAAGAAGTGCACAAGGTAATGTTTCCTCTTAAGGAATGTATATGCTAATTTATTAAATAATAATTCCTTAGTTCTCAGCCAGTTAAATTTTTTAAAAATACTTTAAATTAAAATATAATTATATAATTTCCCCTTCTCTTTGTTCTCTGAAACCCTTTCCATGTCTCCCTGACTTTCTCTTAAATTCATGGACTCCTTAATTATTTTTCTTACATATATGTATAAATGCATATATGCATGAATATAACCTATTGAGTTCAATTAGCATTGCTTCTATGTATGTGATTTCAGAGCTGGCCACTTAGTATTAAATAAACAATTGGAGGATCATTCCTGGAGATAACTAATTTCCCTCTCAGCAGTCCTTGGGATGACTGTAGTCTTTTTTGAAGGGGTGGGGTCCTGTCACTGTTCTGCCTTCTGCAGTAGCATGTCTGTAGGAATTGTCATTGTTCCTTCCTCATTTTGGCAACCTCAGTATTAAGGTGTCATGGGTGTAGCTTCCCTTTCATTTCTAGGAAATGCTATCATACACCAGACTCTGGTCCTCTACCTTTTATAATCTTTTCATCTTCTCCTTCACAGTGTTCTCTGGAACTTGGATATAGAAGTTGTAGATGTATCCATTGGGTGTGAGCAACATATGATCAGTTGTTCTCTGCATTTTGATCAGTTGTAGTCTTCTGTAGTGGTCTCCATTTGTTATAAAGAGAAGCATCTTTGATGAGGGTTAAGAGCTACAATTATCTGTGAACACAAGGATAGTTGTTTAGAATGCAGTTGGGAATTATGCTGGTCTAGTAAAGTGGGGAGTAGTAGGCTCTTCTCTATGACCTCACTAGCTCTGGGTAATTGGCTAGGTTTCCAATACCAGGCATAATTTACCCCCTGTTAAATAAGCCTTACGTACAATTTGAGAGCTGTTGGTTACTGACAATATTTGAGGACCACCTTTAGGAATGTCTTGTCATACTGGTCGTGCTGTGGAACATAGGCATCATGGCTGGGTAGGCCTGTGGTAGCTTCCCTCCCTTGGAAGCTTGCATAGTTCTGAGACTTCTGATACTATAAAATCCAGATCCCAGGGATCAGGTCAGATCCACATCTAATGCTGCTAGTCCTGTGTCTGAAGTATATGGTGTCTTCACCCTCTGGGAAGCAGCCAAAGGCAGCAGCAATAGCCTATATTTGTTTTGGGAGTCTCTTGAACTACCCTGACCAAAACTCTAAAGGAAGCTTCTTATGCATAGCACTAGAGCTTTTGTTAGATAGTCTATAGCTCTTGTGAGAGCATTCTGAGTCCAACTTCATCACATACACACACACACACACACACACACACACACACGCATGCATGCACACACTCATGTATGTGTGCATGTGTGTGTGTCTGTGTGTAATTGTAGGTTAATATAAAATAAAATGATTCCTTATGGCTTTTTTGAACATCCTTAATGTCATTTTCCCTGCCCTGGCCCATCCATTTCTCTATAGACCCCCTGTCCCCTCCCTAATTAAAGTCACTCAGGATTTCACATTTCTCCTTTCATATCACTTGTATCTGATTATTCCCCTTTCAAGCAGTTCTTCTCTTTCACTCTACCCTCATAGTCCCCTTGTACTATCCTGGTTTCTGTGATTTCTCCATGTTCTATGCTCACACTTGAAGATTTGGGCCAGGATATGGATAAGATAAAACATGTGGCTTTGCCTTTCTGGGTCTGGATTACCTCACTCAGCATAATCATTTATAGCTCTATTTGCATGAAAATTTCACTTTTATTTAGAGTTGAATAATATTCAGTAGTGTATATGCACCACATTGCATTTTCTATTCATAAATTGAAGAACATTTAGGTTGTTTCTAGCTATTGTAGATAGCATGGCAATGAAAATGGCCAAGGAAGTATCTGAGGCGTAGGCTATTGTGATATTTTGAATGAGAATGGCCCCACAGGCTTATATGTTTAAATACTTGTCCTCCAGTTGGTGGCTGTTTGGAGATGAGATATGGTCTTGCTAAAGAAGTATGTTACTTGGAGTAGTAGGTTCCTGGGGACAGGGTTTGAGGTTTCAAAGATTTATGCTATTTTAGAATGCCTCTCTCTACTTCCTACTTGTGATCAAGATGTGTGAATAAATAAATAAATAAATAAATAAATAAATAAATAAATAAGATATGTGCTCTTACCTATTGCCATGCCTGACTCAATTTCTTTTATGTTTTTTGTTTTGTTTTGTTTTGGGGTCATGATGTTTTGTCCATTGGGCATACACCAGCAGTTCTCTACCTGTCGGTCACAATCCATCTGGGGGTTCCAATAACCATTTCACAGGGTTCATCTAACACCATTAGAAAACAGAGATATTTACATTATGATTCCTAGCAATAGCAAAATTATAGTTATGATGTAGCAACAAAAGTAATTTTATGGAATTTGGTGCATTAATCTGTATGCTGCCTGGTTGGTGGCTCAGTCTCTCAGAGCTCCCAGGGGTCTGGGTTAGTTGAGACTGCTGGTCTTCCTATGGGGTTACCCTCCCCTTTAGTTTCTTTAATCCTTCCTCTAATTCAACCATAGGGGGTCCCATACTTCAATGCAATGGTTGGGTGTAAGTATCTGTGTTTGTCTCAGTCAGCTGCTGGTAGGGCCTCTCAGAGGACAGCCATGCCAGGCTCTTGTCTGTAAGCACATCAAGCATCAGAAATAGTATCAGGCCTTGGTGCCCCCCCCCTTGAGATGGATCTTAATTTGGGCTGATGACTGGACCACCTCTTCTTCAGCCTTTTCTCCATTTTTGTCCATGCAGTTCTTTTAGACAGGAACAATCCTGGGTCAGAAATTTTGACTGTGGGTTGGTAACCCCTTCAATGGGGTTACTACAACTCATTTTTTAATTAGATCGTTTTCTTAACATTGTTTTTTGAAGATCCTTATGTATTCTAGACATTAATCCTCTATCAGATGTATTGGTAGCAAAGATTCTCTGCTACTCCATGGGATTCCTCTTCACTCGACTGATTTCCTTAAATATAGAAGTTTTTCTAATTAATTAATTAATTAATTAATTTTTAGTTTTTTGAGGTCCTATGCAAAAGAAGTTCTTTTCAAAAGGTCTTTTCCTATAACCATATCCTGTAGAATAAAGCCAATCTTTTTTCCAGCACTTTCAGGTTTGAAATTGAGGTCTTTGATCCACTTGGAGTGAACATTTGAGATGTGTGGTAGATATGGGTCTACTTTGATTCTTCTATGTGTAGACATTCAGTTTTTTTCCCAGTATCGTGTGTTAAAGATGCTGTCCTTTCCCGGGTATATGTTTTTGGTATCTTTGTCAAATATCACATGGCTGTAATTATGCTCATTCATGTGTGGGTCTTTTATTATGTTTTATTGGTCTACACGTTTTACATGTTTGCCATTGTGCCTACACCAGACTTTTCTTTTTTCTTTTTTCTTCTTTGTTTTCCCTATGTTTCTGCAGTATGTTTTGAGATCTGGAATGGTAATCCTTCCAGCACTCTACTCAGGATTGCTTTGGCTATACAGAGTCTTTTCTGGATCCATATGTATTTTAGGATTTTTTTTTTCTATTTTTGTGGAGAATATTGTGGAGATTTTTATTGAGATTACATTAATAACACCATTAATTTTGTATTGATTACAGTGTTAATTATAGTATTAATTTTCCCACTCAACAAGCATGGGCTATCTTTCCATTTTCTACTATCTTTATCTCTTTCTTCAGAGATTTAAAGTTTTTGTTGTAGAGGTCCTTTACTTTCTTGGTTAAGTTTATTCCTAGATGATTTATTTTTCAAGTTTTGATAATGGGAGTGTGTGTATGATCTTGTTCTCAGCATGTTAGCTGTTGGCGTGTAGAAAGTATAAGTGTTACATCTCTGAGGAGAAAGGTATACTGGTAGTCAGGAGCCGAGGAATATTGTACAACAACCCTCACACAAGAGATTTCTTCAGAGGAAAAATCCCAGAAAAATGGCTGCCTCTGCTTTGACTGAGAAGCAGCAGAGACTTATGTAGGGTTTCTTGGGGAGTGAAACTTTCCATGGTGGCATGGGATTGGAGGAATTATGTGGCCTGATTTTGGGGCAAGCTCAGGGATTGGTGAGATTTTTTTTTTTTTTTTTTCTGTAGAGTAGGGCCTGGCTACTCATCTACTTTAAGGGCCTATGGAGCTTCTCAGGAGCCTGCCCCTGCAATTAGAGCTCCTCAAGGGATGGGGTGTCCTGCATGGGGAAGGGGTCAGGCCTTTCAGCCAGAGGTCTCCAAGGCTGGGGCCTATAAGGGTGTTTGGCCTGGAAATCTACCCTGCTGCCTGAGTCACTGCACAACAAACCTTACACAAAAGATTCATTGGAAAACCACAGGAGGGTGGCTGGGTGGCTGCCTCTGATCGGGAGAGAAGCATCAAACAACTGAGCAGTAGGCAGACTTAATATAGGGGTTTCTGGGGGTGGAGCTTTCTAGGGTGGCCTGGGATTGGTGGAATTTTGTGGCCTGATGTTGGGCTGTTTTACTCTGTAGGGCAGAGTGTGGCCACTTGCGATTTGAGAGGCTGGATCCAGCCGTTATGGCTGGTAGAGTGTTCTCTGGGTGGAGCCTGGTGGGGTCAGGGTCCTGGGGGGTGGAACCCAGCTACTCTTGTGCCTCCAGAGCTTGTAGAAAGGTTAATGATTTTTTTAAGTTTACTCTGTATATTGCCACTTTTCTGTAGTTATAGAAGTGTGGGTTTTCTTTTCTTTTTTATAAACTTTTTGGTGTCATTTATACACATTGTATCTATCTGCAAATAGGGTTAATTCTACTTATTCTTATTTTCTTATTGTTATCCCTCACTAATAGAGGAAAATCCTTCTCATCTTATTGCTCTAGTTAGTGCTTCAACTTAGAAATTCATGTATTACTTTTAGGTTTTTTTTTTTTTCCGGTTTAATGAAGGACAGGTTTTTCCACGTATTTCCTTATAATGTTCTGAATTTCTTTAGCAACAGTTATAATGTCTCTATTGATTTCTGATTGTGTTAGTTTGGGTCATCTCTTTATTTTAGTTAGTTGAAATAAGGGTCTGTTGACTTTATTTTTCTCAAAGAACCAGGTCTCAGATAGTTTATTGATACTTTGTATTGGCTAGTTGTTTCTATTTATTTTATTTCTCACTGAGGACTCCTTTTAATGTGTTCCAATGTCAGGTGTTACATTTTTATCTTTGTTTATCTCCAGAATTTTAAAAATTCCTTTCTTGATTTCTTTTTTGATTAATTATTCACCTATTTAATTTCTATGAATTTGTGTACTTACTAGAGAGTAACTTATTATAAGACTATAACAATCTAGTCTTCAACTCAACCAGTGACTTGAGAAGGAATAAATATTACCTAGGTAAGCAGGTAGTACAGGCAAGCAGCTTCCAAAACTATAGAAATGACAGAGAAAGCTGACTGCCTGGTTAGTCTCACAACTTTCTCTATAATGTGGGAGCATCCCTCTTCAGCCTTTTGGCCCAGAATATCTGACAAGTTCTTCTGTAAAGCAGGAATTATGAAAGACTGCTTACCTTGTTTTGACAAAGCTTAGCAGTTGACTTCCCTGTTTCCCATTTGCCCATTTTGGACAGCAAGTTGTCTGTAGTTGAAGCAATTTCTTGCCCAGTGGCTATCTTGCCATATATGAAGCAAGCTCCATATATAGGTTCTTTGATGATCATCATCTTCTTGAAGTGGAATGGAGGTACTGCTAGGATCAGATCTGTCCCACTGTCATAAAAGGCCTTTTATCAATAAGATATTTTTAAATGCCATATTCTGTAGTCTCTGAGGTTTTTGAAGCACATCTATCTATTACTCTGTCTGCATAGGTATTTACTATCTGTTCAACTTTGGAAACATATTTCTGTAATAAACTAGACATGTTTCTAGCATGACCATGAGTTTGACTGTCTATTAGCTGGCATTATCTTAATTATCCAAAACAGCTAGTAACTTTCAAAAAAGACTAGAAGTTAACATTGCATTTTTAAGATTTACATAGGTACAATACCTTAAAAGGAGTTGATACATAGGCTGTTGTAACCAAATATAACCTTAATTTTGTATCAATATATAAATATCTATACTAACATAAGATTTCTGGCAGTAGTAGCTCTATAATTTAAGAGTAGATCCAGTAATCCACCCTTTATTCTTACTATTCCTATATCCTACCTCTTTCTTTTCATCCCTTCTCCCCCTCCCCCTAATACTAGATAGGAAAGAAAGAAGAATAGAGGAAAGAAAAAGAATGAGAAAAATCTCTGAGTTAACTCCCTTACTTTGTTTCCTTCCTGATCCAAGACCGTTACATGTAACTTCCCTCCTTAAATGACAACAAACGTCCATAATCCATTGAATATCCAAGAACCATCTACTCCCCTTTTGGTGAATGGAGTGTTGTTATCTTAAAATTGCATCCTGCTGATTTGGGGCATGGTTTTTCTTTTGGGGGGTCACCTAAAATTGTGATTTGGGTCAGTCTTAATAAAGCTAGCTGCAGCACTTATTCCAGTCTCTGCATGCGGAGAAAGTTCAGGGTTTAACTGAAGTCCTTACTGGAACAGTCTGTGATGCTCACCAATTGGGTCAGCAGCTTTCTTTGAATCTGTCCTGGATGCAGAATTTTGAGGCAACAACATTGAGGCAGTCTGAGGTAGGATCAGACAGGATGCTGGAATAAATATATACTCTAACCTCTGTCCTGTGACCTAGAACCTAACATTCTACATTCTATCTTTCAGTTTTCTCCTTACCCAAGTCTGTTTTATTTTGATCTTTCTTTCTTTTTCTTTTTCTTCCTTCCTTTCTTTTCTTTTCTTTTTTTCTGATCTTTCTTAAAGAGGAGATAAATATATTCACAGAAAAAAAAATCAAAATGTCTGTATGCTGATAAGCAAGACAAAGTCATATGAGATCCAGATGTATCATGCCATTGTGTTTCTCTGCATTTTTTAACACAGAAAATATTTTTCTTTTTAATCTGTAATTCTTTTCTTCCTTCAGAGACTTTCTTCCTATATTCTTTCTAGAGCTTCTCAGCCAATATCTCGTGTTGTCCTTCAGTTTAGCATCTGGCAGTTGCAGTTGACTAGGACCTTGAAGGCTGGTGCCTCTGTCTCCTGCCTACTCTAGGCTTGTAGCAGGCTCCCTTTGTAGGTTTGGGCTGGAGCCAATGTTTGGGCTGCAGCATGGTTCCACTGTCTCTTTTGGCTCTGGGCCATTACAGGGGGCATGAACCCGAATTGTGTTGGGTTTTCTTACTAGCTGCCCGGCTCTCTCTTAAAGAAATTTAGCCTCCTAAATTTCCTCCAGCTACAAAATTATGTCTGACTTGGGAACCGCTTTCCTGTGAGGCTGTGCCCTGAGTCTCTAGTATCCCTGCTCTACTTGCTGCTCACAGGCTTCCAGCCTTCAGCTAGAAAACTGCCTTCCCAGACAGTTTTCTAAACTTGGATTTTATTCTGGTGATTGTCACTATATGTAGTCGGTACCATCTGTAAAGCGTGTTTTTCCACCTGGCCTCTTTACTCCCTGTAACAACTTTGAGACTTCTTATGTATGAATAAATGCCTAGGTTAATAGCTTGAACTTGTTCCCCGAATAGCTTATAACTTAATTACCCATTCTATTATCTATTCTAAGTCATGCCACATGGCTGGTTACCTGTTCCTCAGTTTCATGTGACTGTCTTCCTCTGTCTCTGAGGCAAATCTTCTGTGCCTCCCACTCTGTCCCAGAATATGCTCGCTCTCGCTTCCCCCCTCGCCCCCCCCGCCAGATGTCCCACCATCTAATTCTGCCTCAGTTTATTGTCCATGATCTGTTTACTAGTCTGAGTTTTTGCTTTAGTCTCTTCAATCAAATGGATAAATAAAAATCTAGTCCACTGATGTGACTCTGCATGACAGCAAGTGTGGCACTGTAACTTTGGCATGTGTCCTGAGATCTAAACACTGTTTATCTAGTTGTGCTTCTTTCTTTTTTCTTTCCTGATACATAGAGGAAATTATAGAAAGCCACTGCTTCTTTTTTATTGTCATTGTTTGTTTTTGTTTGTTTTTTCAAGACAAAATTTCTCTGTGTAACAGCCCTGACAGTTCTGGTACTCACTGTAGACTAGGGTGGCCTTGAACTCAGAGATCTGCATTTCTTTGCCTCTCAAGTGCTGGGATAAAAGGTGTGCACCACCACTGCTCTGTGAAAGATACTGCTTATTAAATCTAGCTTTTCCCTTATAGCTTAATTTTACTGCTTAATATACTACATCTCTCCTGGAGATTTTTAGTATTGTTTGTGGATAGTCAGATGCTCTAAATTTATTTGACTTTGTAGATGAACAATGAAAATGTTTACTTATTCATTTATTGAATACTTATTCTTCACTTGGAAGAAAACTTCTAGTGAACACATTATAGTTACAAATATGTAAAAATAAACAAGGAAATAGAAAAAAAGAAAAAGAAAATCAGATGCACACTAGTCAGAGGCACCTGCTTATCTATCCTTTACCAGTATCAAACTGTCCTACCCAGGTATAGTGGTGTATCCTATAATTTCTGCATTTGGTAGTAGAGGGAGAAGAACCAGAAGATTAAGCTTATCCTGAGAGATCACTATATAGGCAGAGATATCGTGTGTGTGTGTCTGATATTTGTGTCTATCTTTATGTGTGTGTATCTGTTTGTGTGTATCTCTGTATATCTATATGTATGTTTATACACACAAATCTTCTTTCAGTTTTAAGCTCAGTCTAAGCTACTTGAGACTCTGCCACAAACCTACAAAGCAAAATTGAAAACCTATCCTAATTAATATATCCTTGTTTGTGTATGTATATGTATGTGTATATGTATATATGTACACACACACACACACACACACACATATTGATATGTGGTAGAATAGGCCAAGGTTTTTATTCTTTAGGATTGTTAGACTTAATATAATATTTAAATCTACTTTTTTATTTCCAAATTCTGTTTATTAGAGTTTTTGTTTTGTCTTGTCTCATTTTTGATTTATGATAGAAAAGCTTTTTCTGTGTTCCCAGGTCAACTACCACCCCAGTCGCCCAAATGTGCAGATTTCACCATCCATCATACATAGTGTGCTGGGCTGTTGGCCATGTTTCTGACTTAACATAGATTTGTGTGGGTGTATAGAATAATTATAAAGAGAATAGATGATTTCACAAAACTGAGGTCTGCTCATCTCCATCTCTTCATTACTCAAATCTTCCTTAAGTCCTTACATTATTACATGTTGAACGAATCTCTTTCATTCACTGTCTAAGCATGCCATATTTTTACCCTTTCAGCAACTGATGGATATTCGGGTTATTTCCATTGCTTGATCATTTGCATTTGTGTATAGGTTTTAGTGTAAATCAATGTATTAAATCCTTTTGAGCACACAGCTTAAAGTAGAACTGATGAGCCATATGAAAGCTTTGTTGTGTGAGGCACTACTAGCTTATTTCTCAAAGACCAGCACAATTTTGTTTTCCTGTCAAGAAAGTATGAAAATTACACTTTCATGTTCTTTTCAGCTACTTATTACCTGCTATTTTGGTTATGGTCCCATAGTGAGTAACAAATGATATCTCACTATGGTTTTGATTGCATTTTTTGGTCAACTAATACTCAATAAGTTTGAACATCCTTTTATGTAGTTATTGACTAATATATCTTATTTGAATTTTTTGCTTATTTTAAAATTATTTTCTCTTTGTTTTTATTATTGAATTGTATTTATGTGTGTATGCATATAGTTAGTATATACAGATTCTTTATATGGTTTTATTATACTTTTGCTTTGTTCTATGTATCTATTTCACTTTCTCAGTGGTGACCTTTGAAGCATGAAAGTTTGTTACCTCCCTCTCTCCTTCCCTCCCTCTCTCTTTCCCTCCTTTCCTCCTTGTCCTTCCCTCCCTCCTTCCCTCCCCCTTTCCTTCCCTTCTTCCTTCCTTCTTGCTCTCTATCTCTCTTTTGTGGTGCTGGACATGCAGCCTACAGCCCCACAGATGCTAGGCAAGCACTCTATCACAGAACTAAGCTACATCCCACACAGCCCTTTTGTTGTAGTTGTAGTTATAGCTGTTTTGTGTCAGGGCCAGGGTTTTGCTATCAAGTTATAGCTGGCCCAGGACACTTGGTCTTCCTGCCTTAGCATCCAAAATGCTAAGATAGGCATTTTCCTGATGCTCATCTTAGTTTTTCATTTTGGTAAAATCTCTCTCTCTCTCTCTCTCTCTCTCTCTCTCTCTCTCTCTCTCCCCCCTCTCTCTCTCTGTCTCTCTGTCTCTCTGTGTGTGTCTTCCTATCACTGTCTCTCATTCTTTCTCTACCAGGGCTTCATGTACCCTTGGCTGCCTCAAGTTCACTATATAATTGATAATAAACATGACCTTCTGGTGCTCCTCTCTCTGTCTCCCAATAGTTGAGATAATAGGCTTATTTGCCTCTGGGTTTGTATGAGGTGCTGAGAACTGACTCCTGGGGTTTTTTTCATGCTAGGTACAAACTACTAACTGCACTATATCCCTCAGCCTTACCTTTTCTTCTGAAAGTTAAATCTCTTACCATTTGTCACTACTTTGTAGAAATCTTGCTAGATTTACCCATTAATACTAAATTGTGATTCCACCTTTGAATTTCTGTGCACACAATCCTATATTTTAAGAATAATACCTTTTTTTCTTTTATCTTTTTGTATGTAGTATGTATAAGTTGTGGATTCATGCTTACTGAAATAATTGATTTCTGAGCATTATTTCTTCTGGGAACCCTTGTTATACCCCTTACATATATAGCTAATGAGAAAGTATATCCTAGATGTGTGGCTGCTTTCTGATTACTTACAAGTGGGCAATCCATATCTGCAAAGAACCTCTTGCTTTTTCAAATAAGCCTTTATTTTTCATTTGTATGTATGGGTGTTGGGTTAACTGTTGGATGTGAGTGAAGTCCCACTTGGGCCTCTCGGAGAGGCGGGACGTGGGCAGTTTGACAGTGCTTACCCCACAGCACCGCTGGGTGGGTGTTGGTCCCACAGAAACACCACCTGGGGTGGGGTAGTGCTGCCTGGGGTCCTGGGGATTGCAGGGAAGCCTGCTCTGTTGGGTTCCCATGCTCTTGGACATCCCAGGCACTGCTGGAGGCTTCGGAAGAGCTGAGAACAAAGTGGGGGCCTGAAGGCTATAGGTGGCCTGGAGCCAAGAAGGGAAAGCAGGGAGAAACCCAGCTGAATCCTGCCAGGGACTGGTGTTGGTGGGTTGGTGCCAGCTAGCTCACTTGGTTTGGTTTGGTGGCGGCTGTGGCGGGAGCTCTGGCAGGCCTTCTGCAGGAGAATAGACATGGCTCTTTAGACTAAGGCCTGTTCCATTGTTCCCCACAGCAGATCCCAATGAAGAGAGACAGTTCAGGGTTTCAGGGCATTTATTGTCATGGCAGAGAGTGGCATGGGTGAATCCGTACTCCCACTACCTCAAGGAGGGGCAAGGTTGAAATAGTGGCTGGGAAGGGGAGTGGCTAGGCCTCTAGATGCCTCATTAACATGGGGATGTCTAGAGGCTATGTGACCATGTCTCTATCTATGGAGGGGCTTGGGGCGTAGTCCTTATGTGACTGAATGTCACAGACCTATGGAGGAGAGCTGTGGCCGTGTGTCAGGAGCTGGTTCTAGGAACGTGGTAAACTGTCATCCCTTGTATGTTGTCCCCTACTGGGGACCCTCTACTGGGTTCACGGAGGGGGGTGTCTAAAACTTAGCTCAACCAGAAACCAGGCTGCCTTCCACGGTCCCACATATGGATGCTTGTCTTGCATGTATATCTATGTATCACTTGTATACAAATATCTATGGAGAGTAGAAGAGGATGCCAGATCCCCTAGAACTGGAGTTGTAAACCATCACATAGTGCTGGGAATTGAACTTAGGTCCTCCGGAAGAGCAGCAAGTGCTCTTAACTGCTGAGCCATCTCTCCAGCCTTCTGCAGATAAACTCCTAACATAGCACACACTCATTGGCTTGCCCTGAGTGGTACCAAGTATCCAGGTTGAATAGCAATGGGAAATTATGTGGGCCCAAGCACACAATATTACTGTCTGTATTTAGGGTGATGTCTGCCGGTTACTGTCTGTATAGTAAGTCATAGGTAACACAGGATTATTAATTTTAAAAAAGTTTTTGGCTAAGCCAGCAGCAATTTATTCTTAAGGTCATAGGTGTCTTGGTTTAAAGGCCTTGTAGGAATTTGGCTTGAGGTCAGAGCAGGCAACCTCTGAGGCTGTGTCTCAGGAGTTCTTTCATCGATCTGCTCTTAGGAGATACAGTTTTAAGCAGTTCTTCCATCACCATCGATCTGTCTTAGTGTATGTGTGTCATGTGTGTCACCTTCTTTGTGGCCTGTCCCTAACTTTAAAGGACTCCTTACCACAGTGTTCCTACCATGACCTACACGACCTCCATTCTCACTCTGACATGGAATGTTATCTCCCCCAAGATACTGTGTTTTTAAAAAGAATTTAATTAAGTTTATTGAGAATCTCTTTGTAAAATGCCTATGATTATCTTACAAGGATTGTATTTTGGGATACACACATTGTTTCCTCAAGTATCAAAAATATCTATGTGTGAAATTGAAAAAAAAAAACAAGACAACACACATACAAATTGACTTAGAACTAGCATTTGTATTTGTAAGTAAAGAGGAAAAAAAATCTAACTGTACAGAGAGAGATTGGCACTAGAAAAGATACCAAAGAGAAGCCAGAATTTTTTAAAATTATTGATAGATATCATGAGGATGGAAAATTCTTTTTGTTGTTGTTTTTGTTTGTTTTGTTGTTTGTTTGAATCTGTTTGTTTGTTCCTTTGTTTTGTTTTGAGACAGAGTTTCTCTGTGTAGCCTTGGCTGTCCTGGAACTCACTCTGTAGTCCAGGCTGGCCTCTCAGAGATCCACCTGTGTCTGCCTACTGAGTGCCTGGATTAAAGGTATACACCAGTACCACCTGGCAGTTGGAAAATTCTTGAGTGACAGAATTTGTTTTTTCAGTGAAATATGCTAAGTGAAGGTTATCCCATCCAATTTCAACTAGCCTAAAACACACTCAGTCACTGACAAATGTATATATGCATGTGAATCTAGGTTTTACATGTTACATTATTTATAGAAAGTGAAATTCGAGGTTATGTTCTCTTTAAGGCTAACAGTCAACTTCCGGAAAATGCTTTCATCATAAATGAGCTTTCTGACATCTTTAACACAGAGGCACAAAGAATACTCATACGACACAACAATCTGGTAAGTATAAAATATCACCTTGTAAGAATGTTTATGACTTAAAACAGGATATGTTAGCAAATATGTCATCCCTACATCAAAAAATGTCCTTATTACAATACTAAATTCACTAAATTGCATGCCATTGAAAACTTAAACATTTTGCTCATAAAACAAATTTATTTTCTTATAAAATTATCTCTAAGGGCTAGATACATAGCTCATTTGGTAGAATACTTGCTTAGAACACATGGAGGCCTGAGTTCTTGATCTCTAGTACTACACAAGCCAGGTATGGCAGTGAGTGTCTGTAATCTTTATACTTTGCTGGAGGATAGAGGATCAGAAGTGCAAGGTCAGGGCTGGAGAGTTGGTTCTGTGGTTCAAAGAACTGCATGCTCTTCCAGAGAACCTGGTCCCATTCCTAGAACACACACGGTAGTTCACAACTGTCTGTAATGTAGTTCACCTTCTGGCATCTTTGGACATTGCAGACACTGCATGCATGTTGTACACAGATACGCATGCAACAATAAAAACCCATACACTTAAAATGATAAAATAATTTAAAATTTTAAGAATAATTAAGAAAAGAGGTGCAAGGTCATTCTCTGGGCCATAGTGAGTTTGAGGTCAGCCTAGGATATGTGACTTTTTGTCTCAATAACAAAGAAGGAAAGACAGACAGACAGAAGGAAGGGGAGGTGCTTCGTTGTAATAGATTCAAAAGATCCTAGCAGTAAATATAGTGATGAAGTTAGTAATGGAATGAATGTTATTTTTTTCACTGTCAAAACTGTTATTTGCTTCTTTTTTTTTCTTTTTGTAGTTCTCTACAGATTCCTTTGATATTGTTGTTTTCAGTGATTTTCTATTTATCTTTGATTTGCCATCCAAAATTAAATTAATGGATTGTGTCTCATCTGTAAAACTGTTGGTATGTATGTTTTCTATTACTATGCCAAAATAACTGAGGCTATATCCTTTATAAAGAGATTTATTTAACTCAAATGTTCACTGACATGATGTAGGAATCCTGATGGCCTGTTCTTATTTCTTCACTACCCTGCCTCCTGCCACCAGCATTAAAACATGAGGAGAACCACAAAAGGATGTTGTCATGTGCCAAAAGGGCTAGTTGCGTTGGATGGCCTCACTTTATAACAAGCTGTTCTCACAGGAAATCACCCACTTTGTGAGGCTCATAATAATCCCCTCCAAGGGTAGTGTCCCATGACATAATTATCTTCTAGGAGGTCCAGTTTAAAAGTTAATTATTACCACCCTAGAAACAAAGTTTCACATGAATCTTTGGAGACTCAGTCAAATGATATTCAAGCCAATATGGGTAACCATTTTAAAACATACATAAAGTAAAAATAGTGGTACCCTTTACCAAGACCCTCAGGTATCAACATCTTACCACATGTGTTGGTCTACCACTTGTGTTAATTTTGCAGTTACTACTAGTTCTTTCTTCTGAAGGCAAATGCCCGCTCAAATTTCTTTACAGGATTCAATCCTTTAATCTGCTCACCTCATTCCTCTGTGTGCTCGTCATCTCGTGCTGCTTCCAGTTTAATATTTTTCTCACTTGTTCTTTTTTTATTAAATTTTTAAATTTAATTTTTAATAAATAATTTATTTATTTACATTCCAAAAGTTGCCCCCTTCTTAGTCTCCCTCCCAGAGTTCTTCAGTCCATACCCCTACCCCCTGTCTCTGAGAGGTTGCTCCCCCACCTGCCCAGTTTTTCAGAGCTTGACTTATAAGCATAAACATATTTGAATACTGTTTTGTTAATTCTTTGAGAATTTCATACAATGTATTTTGATCATATTAACTTCTCATCGAGCTCCTCCCAGATCCACCCTCCCCTCTCTATTACCTAATTTAATGTTCTTTTTCTCTCCATCTCACCCCGTTTTTAAACCCTAGTCCAAATAGTGTTGCCATCCACCACTCCTGAATTTTACAATCTTAACATCCCTTCTTCTGTGAAGGTCCCTGAGCCTGCAGGGAAAGGGTACAATATAGGCCCTATCACTGAGGACACTGAATACTTGACTCATAGAACATAGAGGAAATCAAGTAGATACTGACTTGGAAGCTTCATTCCTATTGGCTAGCTTTTATGGTCCTAGAAGGCACTATGTACACTACCACAGGAGAAAAAAATAATCATCAACCTGATCTAGAGATGAATCCTGCAAGATAATGACTGTCCTGGCAAGACATGCCAACTGCTGCAATAGTGGCATGATTGTATGGAAATAACCAACCATTTTCTGGTTCAATTTAAATATCATTCTATGAGACTAAACCAGTACTTGGCACCAGTTTCAGGGCCAAGGATAGGCCTAGGTAGGTTAAAGGCCCCAGAGGAGAACCTACCATTATTATTCTGCTAAATATACATGGTGTTAAAATAACTACTAATGACTTATTGCTATAAACATAGATTATTAGTGAATCTCTCAAATTCCATATCAAAGAAACTGCTTCTTACAATACATAACAATTAACACAGAGACCCATAAAGTGCTCAACATGCAAATAATGAGACTGCAGAATGCACAGTCCAGAATATGACGTCTATATCCTATATCTATCTCATACTTTCTTATTTTTAGAATTACTTCCTACTTTGTTTTGTTCCACTCTCATAATTGTATTACTAGCATACGACATTTGTATATAACACTTACATACTATATTACATCTAAGGAAAATTATATATATGTTATATATAATTATAATATAATTGTATATCATATATAATTATTATATATAATTATTATAATATAATGATATATTAATATACATATATATATAATATTGACCTAGACATTGTATTAAGGATTTTACAAACATTATTTTGATTGCTACAGTTTGTTTTCTAGGTCATGTCTCAGGAAAGATTCATATTGACTTATGATATTTAGATATTAATGATTTATTGGAATCGAATATCATATACATTATTGCATTTGCTATAAATCCAAACAACACTGGACATCTGTTTAAAACAAAGAAGTCTAGGGCACTATGTCCACAAAAGAAGCCATTTTGACAACAAAGTATTTCTTTTTTATACTCTATTAATTAGATATAGCATTTGCCAGGGCGCCATGCCCTAAATTCCAGGTTTTTACAATAAAAAATCAAGACACAAGAAGCATCCTAGCAATATCATTCTAAGGATAACAACTTACCCCTCTACTGTTATGAGTGTTGTGTTTTATAAAAGCCAGGATATGTTTGGTAGAGGTAGGGTATGGTGTAGGAACCACAGTGTGGTTCCCTGAGACACAGTTTTAGAGACTTCCAAAGTGGATGGTTATTATTTTCATGGAGAATCCTCTCAGAGAATGTCTTCCCTTTATCTTCTTCCTACTGGCATCAGTTTTCCTCACCTGCCCAATGGTCCTTAGAGTCATTTCTGAGGTTTACATGCAGCACTGGACTTCTGAAGGTTGATGGTAGATTGTTCACTTTTGATGACATTATGATTACTATTGTATGGGGTCATAGACATTTTTAACTACTTAACTGTTCGTGGCCGGTTACTCATTTTTGCACATGAACACTAGGTGCTAAAACTTGTTTGATCCTGTAATTGTATTATTGTATAATTTAATAACACCTTTCTTAAATTATAAGTATATAGATCCTCCAGCCTCCACCCCAGGGATTGTAGGCCTGCTCTACCATTCACACTTTTATCTCTGAGAATATTAAAGGCCCAAAAGAGAACCAACTAAAAAATTCTTTTTTTAAAAGTCTGAAGCCAAGGCATCTCCAGAAAAGATGAGATACCCATTCTTTATACTGAGAGTCAGACGAAGTCATCTGGTGGAAGACACCTTGCGTCAATTAACACAAGCTGAAGACTTTGATCTTAGGAAGCCACTATCGGTAAAAAAACCTCACTGGGTTCTCTCTCTCTCTCTCTCTCTCTCTCTCTCTCTCTCTCTCTTTCTCTCTCTGTTCGTGGGTAAGGAGATGCATTTAAAACACGGTTTCCAGAAATTCCCCCTTTACCTTGAGACTTTAGAATGTTTAATTACATATTTAGTTGCAGTTTAACTCACTTATTGATGATTATAATGAATCATTCTAATACTTAATGTCATAAAATTAACAATTTATTTTAAAATCTTCTAGTCCAGCTGAATTTCTGGGTGTCTTGTTTTTTTATGAATATGTGTTTGTATGTCTGAGATTAGGTTAGTTTAACCCTAACCCTAACCCTAACCTAACCCTAACCCTAACCTAACCCTAACCCTAACCCTAACCCTAACATATGGCTGGCAATATAAGCTACATTGCCAGCCATAAATATTTTTGCTTGAATTTGCTTACATACCCAAAAGTTAGGTGGGGGTTGGCTATGCTATGCTATTACTGGCTGAGGGCACTTGATTATACTTTAATGTCCTTCTTCCTTTTGGGACCAGCAAGCGTGTTCTTCTCAGAGCAATGTTGGAAATGCAAGTTAGTAATCATTAAATATTATTTGAGCCAAAGAAAACTCATGAATGAACCCAAGCCAAAGGCTGGGAAAGTATACTAACCTGTTAATGGGAGAGACATTGCAAAATCATATTTAAAAGAATTCAATCAAGAAATAGTGATGAGCTGGGACTGTCCATGCACCCAACAGACAGCAAGTGTAACAGGCACATCTTCCCCAGGTTGCAGGACTAGGTTTCAATTCCAGCCACTCCTCATTGAATTCTTTGTAGATTCCTGGTAGAGTGTTTACTGTGTAACACCTCAGGCCATATTACATACAGAACAGAATAATGACAAATGCTGTGGGTAAGAGCTGGAGCCTGGAGTTCCAAAGGGGGTGGACTTTCCTGATACCAGCTGAGAGTGTAAATGATCAATTCCCAAAGAAAACAGATCCTGGAGGAAAGTACTCAAATCAGAAAGGGCCATTTTACAGCATGTGATTCAAATAGAAAATAAAGATACAAGTTTATTTTTTGAAACAAGACTCCCTTTGTAAATAGTTTTCCTATATTTTGTCTATGAGGTAGATATCAGTAGAAAATTTTTTCCTCTGTAGGAAATGACTCTCCTTTAAGGGAGATGTTATCTTCAAGACTTATACAAAATAGACTGAACATGATGAGACTATCTTTCCTAACCCTTGGCATCACTGTGAGTCCTGAGCAGGCCAAAGCATTTGAACAAACAGTAGCAGGTGTGCTCTCTCAGGCAGACAAGAAAAGCAAACACTGGGAAAATGAAGCTTGAGGATACCCATATTCAAAATACAAGGCCTGGGAGTGGTATAGTGCTTGCCTAGCATCCCTGAGAACACAATTTAACCCCTAGCACCAAAAATCAGATCTATAAATTAATGAAAGTAATTACATTAGCCAGAAAAGGAATTGTCAGAATTGGCAGGGTAAAATCAAGTCAATACACGGCCATCAAATCCAGAGACATGGAAAACTGTTAAAAAGAGAATCCTGTGTATGTGTGTGCGTTCTCTTTTTAGAAAGATATATACACATTTTATGGAATATATATATATATATACACACACACACACACACACACTTATACACTTAGCCCACACTGACTGGAAGGGCTGCTTACTAGAAGTACTTTGAATAGGGGCTAGAGAACACAAACAGCTGCTCGTTAGAGCCAAGGTTGCTCAGTCTGAAAGCTACTATGAGGACAGACTAGGTGGAATAACTTGAGAATTTCATGTCTCATGGGTTTAAGGCATCTCAAATTTTATATCAAGATACTTTTCCTTCTTCCAGTGGTAAGTGTCTCAATCTAAAGGATCCACCCACTGTCTTACCAACCTGAGAATAACTAGCCTCCCTGCTTTCACTGCTTGGCAGCAAACTTGAGGGAAGACAGGGTGTGAGAAGGAAAAGTGCTGTGTGGATCTTGCCATTGTAGTGAGCTCAAGAAGGCCAGAACAACCTGAAGGCTTTTCCATAAAGAGCAAAGAGCTATATTTTAAATAAGAGCTTTGAAATAAATTTTCTTTCTTTAGGTTGAATTTATTAATGAAATTCGTCCTGAAGGCTGGGGAGTGAGTTCAGAGTTCTTCCACTGTATATTTGAAGAGATGACAGACCCCAAATATGAAATGTTCATGTATCCTGAAAAGGGCTGGAATATGTGGTTTCCAGTCGATGTAAGTTCTGTCTTTCTAGTAAACGCATTACATGCTGCAATATGCAAACCGCAGTGTAAAGTCAGGCTGGTACAACCTGGCTTCTCTCTTTGAGAGGTACCACATCACCCATGGAGCAGCAGCTGTGCTATGGCATGATCAGGCAGTTTATAGAAAACCATGTCCTGGCATGTGTCCTTAATTTTGAGAGTTATAATGCAGAATGTTTCAAATTAGAGAGAAATTGTTGGTAAACTAGTAGAGATAGCTGTTAGTTCTGAAAAGTTGGTTGATTCCTTTGACTATAATGGTTTTTATTTTCTCTTTTTTATCTTTTTATAAGTTGTCTTATTCAGTGTCTTATTATGTATTCCAAGCTAGCCTTGAACTCACAATTCTCCTGCCTCCACCTTCTAAATGCTTGGATTGTAGGAGTGCACCGCAAAGCCCTCACTTGTGGTTTTTTTTTTTTTGGTTTTTCAAGACAGGGTTTCTCTGTGTAGCCCTGGCTGTCCTGGAACTCACTCTGTAGACTAGGCTGGCCTCGAACTCAGAAATCCACCTGCCTCTGCCTCCCTAGTGCTGGGATTAAAGGCGTGCACCACCATTTTTAATCACATTCATACAGTTCTGTTCAGTAGAAAACAGATCACAAGATCTCTCTCTCTCTTCCTCTCTCTCTCTTCTTCTCTCTCTCTTTCTCTCTCTCTCTCTCTCTCTCTCTCTCTCTCTCTCTCTCTCTCTCTCTCTCACACACACACACACACACACACAATTTTATTTTAATTTATATATGGCTTGATAAAACAGCAAAATCAAGTTGAATCAGAGTACACATTACAAATTATGGGATGGAAAACTGACTGGGAGAGGCCTTTGCAGATTGTTTGTGCTGCCCTTTAACTCATTTCAGAATTCCAGCAGAGGAGTAAATAAGGTAAGGAGAACTGGGAGAATACACATCCTCTGAGTCAAGGAACCTCTGAACCTGCTAACAGCCAGAAAGGCACTGGAGCAGGAATCCTCGAATGTCACACTAGGAAAGCTTCCTCCCTGGGCTGCTGTTTTGGCCTGGAAAGTTTTTGTCGTTTTGTTTTTGTTTCTCTAATGAGGACGACTAGATGTAGAGAAGAAAAGTGAGAGCAGCTGCATTGGTCTGTTTTTGTTGGTGTCGCTTTAGTGAACCACCCAAGTACTTTGTTAAGGAGCACAGAGGTCGAAGTCCAAGGGCATGGTGCTGACATAAATCAGCTCTCAAGAGGTCTCCTGGCACAAGTCATCGTGTCAGGATCGTCTGCAGGCAAAGAGTCTACATTGTACCACAGGATGCCAGAGTGAGAACCCGGCCCCCTGAGCGCCACTCCAGTGGTAAGCCCCATGTGAGGCCGCATTGCCAAATGGAGCCACCATTCCCGGAACACTCATCTGGCATTCATTCTGCTAAATTGAAATCTCGCTGCAGAACAACCTTCCTTCCTCACTGTCACCCGTCTTCATGAATTGGACAGTCAGGACCTTAAAATTCCAAAGGAAAACTTTGTAATTCCACTTGAACATGTTTCTACATTTCAGAAATATTATCAGTAACCAAAAATTCATTTGCTTAATGTTCTGTATTGTTAATTTATATTGAAAAATATGCAGGAAGCTGGGCATGGCAGCTCGTGACTAAAATCCCTCACTTAGGAGGTTCAGGCAAGAGGAGTTCAAGGTTACCCTCATCTATACAGTTAGTTTTGAGAACTATCAAAAGAAAGTTTGCTCAGTATATCACAAGCAAACAAACAAACATAAACAATACAAAGAACATTATGGAAGAAATCTAAATAGTATTGTAACTTATAAAACAGTCTGAATTCTTTTATTCTTTTGAAACCCAGCCTTTGTCTAACTTGTGATGTTAATTAGAAAAGGGAGCTAAAATTCATTCGTTTTTGGTCTAATTGTACCTTTGTTTGTATAACTTATTATTTATAATAGCTTAGGAACCTTTTTCAAATTTATTTTCCAGCCCAAGTTTGAGAAAAGCAGATATTTCCTATTTGGGATCTTATGTGGACTCTCCCTGCGCAATTTAAAGGTTATTAACCTTCCTTTTCCACTGGCTTTATATAAAAAACTTTTAAACCAAAAGCCATCTTTGGAAGACTTAAAAGATCTTAGTCTTCTCATGGGGAGGTAAGTGCCTATATTTGCTTTGTAAGAGCAGCATTAAGTCTCATCTTCTTAAGTATAAATAATATCACAGATGACACAGGTAAGGTCTTCATTTTTAATATTGTGTGCTCTGTAGAAGGGCTTCAGTTAGCACTACTTGCACTAAATAGAGTAAGCCTTCAGAAATGAAGAAAAGTCAGATGTTCCTGTGATCAAAGAACTAGTGTAATAAAGAGTTTAAACCTGGGCTCTTTATCGAGGTGGGAAGTACTCAGGGTAGTTCTCAGGCTGAACATGGGTCATCTTTCTTATCCTATAAATATATGTAATGCTATAAGTGCATATACATATATAGATATTGCTTACAAATGTATGCAATGTGTAAGTGCATGTATATATAGCTTATAAACAGATACAATGCTATACTTATAAATATATATAATATGGCTTATAAGTAAATTAGTGCTTTAAGTGCAAATATGTATAGATATGATTTATAAATACAGTGTTTTAAGTTCATATATACATATTGTTTATAATAAATATAGCATGATAAGTATATGTACATAGATGTGGTTTACAAAAGGGTATAGTGATATAAGTATGTATATATACAGAGATATGGTTTATAAATACATTGTGATAAGATTGTATAGATAGGTGTGATTTGTATAAATAAAATACTATGACTATGTTTCTACAGACATATAATTATAAATAGATACAGTGTTGTAAATGCATGTATATAAATGTGATTTATTAATATAGTGCTATAGTACATTTATATGGTTTACAAGTTGATTTAGTACCATAAGTGCGTATACATATGGTTTATAAAGATATAGTGCCATAAGCGAATATGTATATGGTTTATCCAAAAATAAAACTTGTTCGGATTCACTAGGAACTAAGTGGATATACATAAAATGTCCTTTTTCTGTCACAAATTTTTCTAAAGCATTGATAGCAAATTGAATGAAATTATTTCTTTTCTTTTTTTTTTTTTTTTTTTTTTTGTGGTCCATTAGTGGTAGGTTTTTATTAAAGAAGAGTTTCTCAAGAGTGGCAATTTTGACATTTTGGCCTTTTCTGTTTTGTATGTTTTGATTGGAGATCCAGCCCTGGGCCTCCTCCCTCTTAAACAAGAGCATCTACTGAGCCATGACCATAGGCATGTGGTTGTTTTAATCTCTTTGTGACAGATTGTTCAGGGCATGTGATGTATTTAATAGTATCTGGGGTCACTACTCACTAGGTGATGACCTTGAACTGTGACAACCAAAGACACCTCCGGACTTGGCAAAACAAATCCTCTTTGTTTTAGAATCCTATCTGCATATTTGTTTTCAAGGTACACAGCACTATCAGTGAGGTAGAGTAGACTAACAAATCAAATTCTAAATCAAGATTATTCTAGGAAGATGAGTGGGAAGGAGTAGGAGACAAAATTTATACTGAATTTTGTGCATGTCTGTATTATTAAATTTTCCCCATTGAATGATTATTTGAAATTTTATAGTATCAAATGTATCATTTTAAATCAACTTTTCCATAGGAATTTGCAAGAAGTTCTAAATTGTGAGGCTGGTGATATGGAAGAACTTGGCCTGTATTTTTCTGTGAGTAGCAAGAAATCTAGATTATAGGTTGGCTTTAATCAGTTTTTGTTGTATGTATGTATGTATGTATGTATGTATGTATGTATGTATGTATGTTTTTAGTGTCACAAGGAGTTGCTGGAGATTACACCTATGCCAATAAAGTACTATACAATTAAGATATATCCCCAGCCATTATCTATTACTTTAAAAATAATTTTATTATAGATCCTTTAATATGAAATACCAATATTTTTTAAACATAATTAATTTCTGTAAAATTTTAGGGAAGCTGTAAGAATAATAATGATAGATTCATGTTCATGTTTATCAGTTGATTATATGTTTGTTACAGATATACTGGGATCAAAAAGATGTTGAGTTAGTTCAAGATGGGCTCTCTGTGCCTGTGAATGAAACCAACAAGTAAGTTTAGAAACCTAAAATACCTGCTTTGAATAGGCATGAAATGTTTGTATCAATACAATTTAAAGTATATTTGAGCTGCAATGCTAAACAGTTAAGAGAAGAGAATAGGTGATTCAAGAGTAAATATTTCTGTCCTCTGAGGTTTCTCTTTAGTCCCTGTTCTATGCCATACTGTATTCTAGATATTGGTGACAGAACCATGAGAAAGGCAAAACATCCTAGTGGTCAGGAAGCTGATACCCAAATAGACCATCATGTAATATATCAACTAAGCCAGTTGGTACCAGTTTATGGGATCTGACTGCAAAACTTTCATCATTGTTCAAAGATTATTATTTAAAGTAGTAATAATTTAAAGTCAGCCATGGCAAGAATATTTAGCCCATAAACATTGGCAAATGACACAAAAGAGGTTTTCCTTCCTTCTTTTCTGTTTTCCCTCCCTCTCCCCCTCCCTCTATATTTCTCTTCCTTTCTGTCTCCTTACATGCCACCCTCTCCCTCCTTCCTTTTGGGAAACTGGTTGTTAAACCTGCAGCACATGATTGTTTAGAGGGAGGACTAAGAGAAGTGGTTCAAACAGGCTAGTTACCAAAAGCTGTTTAAAGGGGTGGTGGGGGTTCGGGGTGGACATGTTTCTAATGGCTACTCCACTTAGTCCACCTCCCATTACTATAATGAACTATCAAATATTGGGTAACTTTATGACGAAAAGAGTTTTATTTATGTCACAGTTCTGGAAATTCAAGGACCATATCTGTGGGTGGCCTTCTTGCTAGCCTCATCTTGAGTGTGAGAGGGCAGCATCTGACAGACATATAGAGTACAAATGTGTGTCTCTTTTCATCTTCCTCCTCATCTGGTAAGGCTACCAGAGTCCAGTAATGGGACTCTGCTGTGATGATTTCATGTAACTGTAATCACTCTCCAAGGGTCCCACCATGAACACTATAATTGGATCAAGTTTCTACATTCTTAATACCCAACGATGAGAAAAATAAATTTCACCACATATATGCTTGCTGGGCAGAGTCAAACCACATTCACACTGTATCACTTGCCACTGGGAAATCTATCGTACTGTGGAAAATGCATCCTGTAATGCAAGGCCAGCCTGGCAGAACTTATTTGCACAAAGTGATCCACTAGAAGAGAGATGGGGGATAGGGAGAGAACAGAAGGGCCAGCCCTGAGGATTTCATTTTCATAGGAAAATCTGATGATTGCATAGAAATTGCCAGGAAAGAGGAAGCACGCCATGCTGGAGAGAATGTTTACTACGTGGTTTTCTATGGCAGGTAAAGATGTCAGGAAGGAATGTGTAGAGGCTAAGGGTCAAATGGTTGGACTTATCCCCTTAGTTTCCTGTGATGTGAAAGCATATAACATTCAATAGTCACCATACTCCATAAATTTTGGATTTTTGACCATTCTCTAAGCTAGCTATATATGGTACAATACTTCTGATGATAGAGAGCAGCTAGTGAGGGAAAATAGCTAAGTTATCATATTTAGTAGGTCAGATGTATTGCAATGCATTTTCCATGTATAATGAGCTCACTGGGACATGTCCCTGTTCAAAGTCAAATATTCAGATTGGAGATAATATTCACATTGGTGATAATATTCAGATTGGAGATTGCAATAAGGAAAATGAGAATACTCTAAAGTCTGAGTCCTTTTCTTATATTGTCTAAGGACCCTTCTTCTAGTTAGCCAGGTTTTCATTTCCCTGTCTTGTATAGACTTGTGGACTAGACAGAAGATACACTTTTCTTTCTCAATAGAGTAAAAAGAGAAAAGTGATAGTATTGTAGTCACAGATAAGGCATGTAATTATTTTTCTTATTTTTCTTCCCTCAAGGAGAGACTATGTGTCTAAGTGTGTTGATTACATTTTTAACATCTCTATAAATAAAATTTATGAAGAATTCCATAGAGGATTTTACAAAGTGTGTAACCGGGATATAATTAGGCATTTCCAGCCTGAAGAACTAATGAAAGCAATAATTGGAAATGCTAGTTGTGACTGGAAACAATTTGAAAATGTAAGTGGTAACCCAAGTGCCCTCTAACTTTTCCAAATAATTGATACATAATCCTCCTAAAACTTTCTCTAACTCTTTCAAGAATTCAAAGTATGAAAATGGATATAACAAATCACACCCAACTATTCTGATGTTTTGGAAGGCTTTTCATGAATTAACTTTGGATGAAAAGAAAAAATTCCTCTGTAAGTACTATAATAGATACCCAATCTTCATGTAATAGATCATTTTATTTTATTTTTTTATTTTTATTTTTTATTTTTTTGGTTTTTTTAGACAGGGTTTCTCTGTGTAGCCCTGGCTGTTCTGGAACTCACTCTGTAGACCAGGCTGGCCTCGAACTCAGATCCACCTGCCTCTGCCTCCCAAGTGTAATAGATCATTTTAATGTAAGGAATATATATTTGTAGAGCACAAACCCCAAAAGCCATGACTTTTCTAGGCTTTTCTTGCCCCTCCTCCTGTGCAGTTTTTCTGCCCAAAAAGTGTACTCAATATTTATTAAATGTGATCATTAATTGTTTTTATGTATCTTGATAATTTCTAGATGAAAATTCTTAACAAAATTGTATTCCTTTCCAGTGTTTCTTACAGGATGTGATAGGCTACATCTAAAAGGCTTACAGAATGAAGGAATAATATTCCGGTGTCCAGAAGTCTTCAGTGAAAAAGATAACCCCAGATCATTGACATGTCACAGTATTCTAGACTTGCCTAAGTATTCCTCAATGAGAAGGATGAAGGAAGCCCTTCAGGTTGCAATCAACAATAACAAGGGATTTGTTTCAACAGAATGATGTAGAAACATTTACCTCCCAGAAGTTCATGGCCTCGGGAATTAGGTCTTTTACTTTGGGGTTCTTCTGTCTTTCCTTAATCTAATTAGGGAAAAGAGGTTAAAGGATTTTACTTTAGTTGGACAGTTTTTGAGACAAATAAATTATAAAATAATATTTTTAGTGAAAAAATTCTATAAAACATTTGCTGCATTCCTAAACTTGCCCTTTTAGAATATTTGTTTTGGCTGAGATATTTTCTGAACAAACAATGTTCATTTAATAATATGCAAAATATTTAACATGTTCAATATTGGGGGCTAAAGAGAGAGCTCAGTGGTTAAGATCACTAGCTGCTCTTCCAGAAGACCAGGGCTCAATCCCCAGCAACCACATGGCTGTTCACATCTCGTCTGTCACTCCAATCCTAGGAGATCTGGCCTCCAAGACACTCCATGGATATGGTACACAGACATACATGCCGACAAAACACTCATACACCTAATTTAAAATAAAGTAAAAAATAAAATAGTATTTATTTAAAATGTTATTGTACCAGTAATAAACTCTTAGTTTGAAAGTATTAAGAAAACAAGTTAAGAAAAAAATAAGCAACAGTATACATTGCTTTCAACACGTTTTTGACGTATATTGATGTATTTAAGGAATATATTTAGAGTTGTAATTTAGTAAATGCTAAATGATTTATTTTCAACTTCTAAGTGTTGATGTTTGTTACTCTTTGAAGATGCTTATACTTAGTACAGTGTTCCAAAATACATTCTAAATATAGATAATGTTATTATACCTACTTGTTGGCAAAATGTGAAGAAGTTGAAAGATGTCTTATTATGATGCTATACAGTAAATTAATAAAGCAACATAACTCCTATGGTAAATGACCAATGCATCTTTTTTTTTAAACTAATAAAATTTATTTTAAAGTATACAACTCAGTATTGACTTTAAAAAAAAAAAACTCATCAAATAGGAACATTAAACATGATAGAAGTAGAAAAAAAATTTTCTTATGAAGTCCTCTATGAAAGGAAATTGTGACAAGTTCCTGATTAGACAGAAACCATTCCATCTTCAAGGGAGAATATGCAGAGTAACTGTGACTTCATAGAATGAATTGGGTAGTGTTCCTTCTGTTTCTATTTTGTAGAATAGTTTAAAGAGTATTAGGTCTTCTTTTACATTCTGATAGAATTCTGCACTGAACCCATCTGGTCCTGGGCTTTTTATGGTTGGGAGACTTTTAATGACTGTTTCTATTTCTTTAGGGGTTATGGGACTGTTTAGATGGTTTATTTGATCCTGACTTAACTTTAGTGTTTGTATCTGCCTAGAAACTTGTCCATTTTGTCCAGATTTTCCAGTTTTATTGAATATAGGCTTTTGTAGTAGGATCTGATGATTTTTTGAATTTCCTCAGATTCTGTTGTTATATCTCCCTTTTCATTTCTGATTTTGTTAATTTGGATACTGTCTCTGTGCCCTCTGGTTAGTCTGGCTAAGGGTTTATCTATCTTGTTGATTTTCTCAAAGGACTAACTCCTGGTTTTGTTGATTCTTTGTATAGTTCTTTTTGTTTCTACTTGGTTGATTTCAGCCCTGAGTTTGATTATTTCCTGCCTTCTACTCCTCTTGGGTGTATTAGCTTCTTTTTGTTCTAGAGCTTTCAAGTGTGCTGTTAAGCTGCTAGTGTATGCTCTCTCCAGTTTCTTTTTGGAGACACTCAGACCTATCAGTATTCCTCTTAGCACTGCTTTCATTGTGTCCCATAAGTTTGGGTATGTTGTGCCTTCATTTTCATTAAATTCTAAAACATCTTTAATTTCTTTCTTTATTTCTTCCTTGAGCAAGTTATCATTGAGAAGAGCATTGTTTAGCTTCCATGTGTATGTGGGCTGTTGCTTTTGTTGCTATGGAAGACCAGTCTTAGTCCGTGGTGATCTGTTAGGATGCGTAGGATTATTTCAATCTTCTTATATCTGTTGAGACCCGTTTTGTGACTGATTATGTGGTCAGTTTTGGAGAAGGTACCATGAGGTGCTGAGAAGAAGTTACATTCTTTTTTTGTTTGTTTGTTTGTTTTTAAGGATGAAATGTTTTATAGATATCCGTTAAACCCATTTGGTCCATAACTTCTGTTAGTTTCAATGTGTTTCTGTTTAGTTTGTGTTTCCATGATCTATCCATTGATGAGAATGGGGTGTTATTGAAGTCTTCCACCCACTATTATTGTGTACTTCGATAGTAAGATTTCTTTTATGAATGTGGGTGCCCTTGCATTTTGAGCATAGATGTTCAGAATTGAGAGTGTGAAGTGTCCTTCCTTATCCTTTTTGATTACTTTTGGTTGGAAGTTGACTTTATTCAATATTAGAATGGCTACTCCAGCTTGGTTCTTGGGACCATTTGCTTGGAAAATTGCTTTCCAGTCCTTTACTTTAAGGTAGTGTCTGTCTTTGTCACTGAGGTACATTTACTGTATGCAGCAAAATGCTGGGTCCTGTTTATGTATCCAGTCTGTCAGTCTATGTCTTTTTATTGGGGAATTGAGTCCATTGATGTTAAGAGATATTAAGGAATAGTGATTGTTGTTTCCTGTTATTTTTAAAGTTATTTTTATGTTTGTGTGGCTATCTTCTTTTGGGGTTGTTGAAAGAAGATTACTTTCTTGCTTTTTCTAGGGTGTATTTTCCTTCCTTGTGTTGGTGTTTTCCATCTATTCTCCTTTGTAAGGCTGGATTTGTGGAAAGATATTGTGTAAATTTGTGTTTGTCATGGAATATCTTGGTTTCTCCCTCTACGGTAATTGAGAGTTTTGCTGGGTATAGTAGCCTGGGCTGGCATTTGTGTTCTCTTCGGTTTTACATATTTGCCCAGGACCTTCTTGCTTTCATAGTCTCTGGTGAGAAGTCTGGTGTAATTCTGCTAAGTCTGCCTTATATGTTCCTTGACCCTTTTCCCTTATTGCTTTTAATATTCTTTCTTTGTTTTGTGCATTTAGTGTTTTGACTATTTTGTGATGGGAGAAATTTCTTCTGTGTTCCAATCTATTTGAAGTTCTGTAGCCTTCTCCTATGTTTATGGGTATCTCTTTCTTTAGACAAGAGAAGTTTTCTTCTATAATTTTGTTGACGATATTTACTTGCCCTTTAAGTTGGGAATCTTCACTCTCTTCTACACCTATTATCCTTAGATTTGTTCTTCACATTGTGTCCTGGATTTCCTCGATGTTTTGTGTTAGGAGCTTTTTAGCATTTTGCATTTTCTTTGACTGTTGTTTCAATGTTTTCTATGGTATCTTCTGCCCCCGCAATTCTCTCTACTATCTCTTGTATTCTGTTGGTGATGCTTGTATCTATGACTTCTGATCTCTTTCCTAGGTTTTCTATTTCCAGAATTGTCTCCCTTTGGGATTTCTTTATTGTTTCTATTTCCATTTTTAGATCCTGGATGGTTCTGTTCAATTCCTTCACCTGTTTGGCTGTGGTTTCCTGTAATCCTTTAAAGGATTTTTGTGTTTCCTCTTTAAGAGCTTCTAGCTTATTACCTGTGTTCTCCTGTATTTCTTTAAGGGAGTATGTATGTCCTTCTTAAAGTCCTCTATCATCATCATGAGATGTGATTTTAAATCTTCCTTTTCTGGTCTGTTGGGGTATCCAGGAATTCCTGTGGTGGGAGAACTCGGTTCTGATGATGGTTTTTGTTGCTTATGCTCTTGCCCTTGCCTCTTGCCATCTGGTTATCTCTGGTGTTAGCAGATCTTGCTGTCTCTGACTGTGGCTTGTCCCCCTTGCAATCCTGTGTTTCAGTACTCCAGGGAGACCAGTTCTCTCTGGGAGGAATTTGAGTATGGCGAGCCGTAGCACAGGGTCAGCTCCGGGGTGCAGATGGAAACCAGAAGGATCTTGTCCCTGGTTGTTCCTTTGTTTCTGTGTCCTGATAGCTCTGGGCGGGTCCCTCTTGGGTCAGGACAGAAGTGGTGTGTTACCTGTGCTCACAGATACGTTGGCACTCCTGGGAGATCAGGTCTCTCCTGATGGTATTTGGGTATGGAACACTGTGGCACAGGATCAGCTCCCGGCACAGATGGAAACCAGAAGGCTCCTGTCCCAGGCTGCTTGCTCCTCCCTTCCTGTGTCCTGAGGGCTCCTGGGTGCAGATGGAAACCAGAAGGATCCTGTCCCAGGCTGCTTGCTCCTCTGTTCCTGTGTCCTGGGGGCTCCGTGCAGGTCCCACTGAGCAGAAGTGGTGGTCTTACCTGAACAAACAGGTATGTCCACACTCCTGGGAGACCAGCACTCTCCCGGCAGTATTTGGGTATGGAGTGCTGTGGCATGGGATCAGCTCTGGGCACAGACAGAAACCCTGACCTTGTATACCATCTTGTATACTAGTTCAACTCAATGTTAAAACTTAAATTGCACTATACAGCTTTGAAATGATTTCATAATCTCATACAATTTGTCGTAAGAATGACATATATGCTGCTGTGACAAGTACTCATTGTAAAAATTCCATTTCTATAAAGATGCTGTACTTCTATAGACTTATCAGACTTCACATGTGAGGTGTTTACTGGACTCCAAAGTAGCCAAGTAAGCTAATAAAAATTAGATTGTTTAAAGATAATAAAATAATTGTCATCAATTGCAACAACAAAAGCAAATGAGTCATCAGAAGAGGAAATACTCTTTAGTTAATTCTCTGATCCTCCAGTACCAGACAAATGTCACAGAGAAAGGAAACCATAGATACCTTATGTAAACAGACACCAAAATCCTTTGCTACATTTTAATATACTTAGAACACCCAATAAAATGTAGAGAGGATAATGCCTCACAACCAAGTAGGAATTAACCCAGAGATACTCTTTAAAATCAACTATATCTCAACAGATTAATAGGAAAGAATGCCCATATAATACCTCAGAATAGGCAGAAAAGTAACTGAGCAAAATTTAGCACCTAGTCATGTATGAGAACGCAAACAAGGCCTAAAGGAAACTGCCAATTTTATAAAACCTAGAAACAGTTGACTTCTTAATGGCAAAAGACTAAATGCTACCCACTGCCAAGGAGATGGGAAGGCCTATCATGTCCATGTAACATTGTATTCAGGATATGAATTCATATTATAAATAGTGACAATAAAAGACATTAATTCAAAACCAAAGAACCAAAATATGATATGAATTCATATTATAAATAGTGACAATAAAAGACATTAATTCAAAACCAAAGAAC
>JADRCH010000087.1:4284625-4304996 GCA_019843965.1 Rhynchomys soricoides | reverse complement strand
TATTATAAATAGTGACAATAAAAGACATTAATTCAAAACCAAAGAACAAAATGCCTTATTTTTAGATTATATTAACTATGTAGAAGAGTTTGTTAAAAAGCACATTAAGTAAATATAGAAAGAGCTTTGCCCATGAAGCCTTCTCCCCAACCCTGACCTTAATTAAGTATTTCTGTATATTTACATTTATGGTCTATTATCAACAGCAAATAATAAATGGGTTGCTTTTTTTTGTTTATTTTAGTTTATAACTAACTTTATGAGTGTTTGTTGTTTTCTTCTTTGAGACAGTCTTCTTTTATGCCCAGGCTGGCTGTGGACTTATGGGTTCAAGAGATCCTCCTACCTCAGTGCTGGATAGCTGGTACTATAAGTGCACCACCATACTTGGCTTCTTTTGAAATAACAAGTCTTTATTCTGGGATACTTTAGAAGTTTTCCCCTTAAATTTTAATTTTCTGGTAGTTTTACTATAATGTACTTTGGTTTTCTTTCTTTTCAATTCTAGCTTGATTTGTTTTTGTGAGAACAATTTGACTTTTTCTAGGTTTCAAGTGTAGGTGAGTGCCTATTTTCACAGCTGACTGTGAGTTCGCCATCCAGGACTTCAGGTACATGTGCTCTCTACAGCCGAGAGTTGTGTGTACCATGTCCCAGCTTTGCTTCATGGAGTTTTCTGATGCCTTCTGGTTCTCTAGCCTCTTTAAATACATGAGGTTTACTATATTTTTGACGATAGTTGTTACACTTTTTAAGGTGTAAAATTTAATTTCCTCATGAAATTTTTCATATTGCCATTTTTGTCTGAACTATTGATCACACCATTTTTTTTGATCACACCATTTTTAATTTTTAGTTAGCATATATTACTTGTATCGTGTAACAGGTTTCAATTTGACATTTTCACAAATAGAAAATGAATTTTGAGCATATCCCACCCCTGTATTATCTTTGAGGTGGTGATTGAGCAGTTAAGACAACTTCCTCTTTCAGAGGACCTAGGTTTGATTCCCTGCACTCTCATGGCAGCGGACAACCCTTTGTGACTCCATTCCCAGGGGACTTGATGCACTGTTCTGATGTTGTTGGACACCAACCATGCATCTGGTGCACATACATACATGCAGACAAAACACTCAACACATAAAATAATAATTCATTTTCTAAAAATCAGATTTGTTCTTACATCCCCCTCCCTTATCCTTTATTGGCTATTTTAGTTCCATGCCTTTCTTTATACTTTCCCAAATCGCATATATTAGCAGGAAGATGTTACTTGCCTTCATGCCTCCGGCTCATTTCACTTAGCATCAGCACATGATTTGGTCATGATTTGGCACTTCTCTCCCCTTTTCTGTGTCCCTTTTCATGGTATACTGAGTTATTAAATCAAATCTATTAAGGTCTTGAATGATGTTTTCTGCAAGGAGGACACCAGGTCACAGGAGTAAAGAGGGTTACTTGGTTCCGTGTACAGAGGAGAGTTGCAACCTTTAAGGCTCAGTTCCTTCCAGTGTACCTCCACACCCCACCAGTGGCGTTCCTGTGACTCAACGACTTTCTCAGCCCTACCTTTGATTTTCTGAGAAACAGTTCTCTTCTTTTTCTTATCTTTACGAACCACACATATTTCAGAGCACACTAAGAATTATAGAGAGCCCTCTGTGAGGGCTCAGCCTATTTCTGAATGTTAAGTTCAGAATGGGACATCTGGCTAGTCTTCCCAGAGTGCTGTACTCTTCAGTGATGCAGATCATTTATACTCCAGGGAATATTTTTCTTCCCGGCCCACCTTATACCTTACTTTTTTTTTCTGTTTGTCTTTTTCTACACAAGAATCAAACATAGGTGCTTTCACTTTCCGTAGTTCAACTTAGTATGCAGCTTACCTATAATCCAAAAATATTGAACAGGAACAAACATCTCATACAATTTAATTTGTTGAACAGTCTTAGTAGTCTGGTGAAATCACATGCCATCTTATTCTGTTTCACGCAAGATATAAACCATCTTTGAGCTTTCCCACACTGACAGGGAGGTATCACAGTACCTATGTTCATGCATCCCTGATTTAGTTATAGCTCCATGGTATATTAGTAGTGATATGGGAAATTTTAATATACTTAAGTCAAGTACTTTCTTGAAGTAAAAATTTGAATGTTTACAAAAGTGTGCACTCATAGGAAAACATACCTACATACAGTTCCAGACTATTGACATTTCTGGCCTCCCCTGAGGCCTGTGAACAGAGTGCCTTATAGATGGAGGGTACAATATTCCTAACTTGGCTTCAAGCTGACTAAAGCATGAAGGCAATGGAAATATTAGATTTTTATTTTAATATAGTCCAAGGGTAATGTATATTGTAGGATTTTGTATGTGGGCCCTCTAGAATGTATGTTCAGTGAAAGATATTCCATCTTTAAAAAGGAAATACTAGTGTTCATGAGAATAGATCATCTGGTTTTCTTTTTAGTGTTTCAAACAGGAAGTGGCAGATATCAGTGAAAGATTTTAAGAATATGAGAATAACATTTTGCTCTCCTGATCCTGAACATTTGAATCAAAAGTTGGGGGAAAGTCCAGCCACAACAACAGCAACAAAATAACAGGAATCAATAAACACTTCTTATTGTTAACTCCTAATATTAATAGTCTCAATTTCCCAATAAAAAGACACAGACTGACCAATTGAATTAGAAAACAGGATCTGTCTTTCTTTCCCATCCAGGAAACACCCTATCACCAAGGATTGATATCACTTCAGTATAAAAGGATAGGAAAGAAATTCCAAGCAAATGAACCCAAGAATCAAGCTGGTATTGCTATCTTAACTTCTGATTAAAAAGACTTCAAACTAAAACTAATCAAAAGGTGTTGTAGATAGCCTTGGGGCTTTTTGTATTTTAATTCTGCCCTCATGGGAGGGGCTTCAGACAAGGAGTGAGTTACACCTGTGACTTCTTGTGAACCAATCCCCTAATGAATAAAAGAGCCAATCACTGGGCGCATAAGGAGGGACTTCCAGATCAGAGGAGGAGAGGAGAGGAGCAGGAGAGAGGGAGAGCCCTTTTGGAATGGGGACAGAGATAGGTAAGATGTAGCTAGTAGAGTCTCCTGGTATTATGGCAGATCCACAAGGATTCGCCATCAGAGGAATCAGACTTTGATAAGGTTTACAAGATTATGTTTTAGTTAATGCGCCCAAAGATTGAGTTATTACTGTTTCTGAACTAAGTTTGTTGTGTTTTCCTTCATGTGGCGGCTAGTCTGGGTTCCAGAGAGAAAGGTGAAGCGGCAAAGTGTGGGTTTGCCTGATGTGCACCACAGAGGCCATGGGGGTATTGAAGCATGGTAGTGACCCGCCAGTGGGAACCTAGCAAGCTGGGTGGAGAGATCGTGGAGCTACGAGTCAGGGCTCCACGAGATGAAAGCAGGTCGGTCTTTGCCCGACAGTGCGTGGCTGGCCGGTGCGCCTGGGATGAGAGAACCAGGGCATAGTCCCTTAAGGCACAGGGATCTATGCAGAAGATAAGTGAATTGATTCTACAAACAAGAGGATGACTCTAATGAACATATGAACTCACAGAGACTGGCAGCGCACGTAAGACCTGTACAAGATACACAGGGTTCCAGCACTTACAGAGGAAAGGCACCGAATACATCCACAACCTGGAAGCTATCTGTAATTCATATCCAGTGGCAAAGAAAAAAATCAATTTCTTTCCCAAGGGAGTCTCATTGAGTATAGTAACCAAATTTAAGAGCAAGACCCGTGCCCAATTCTAATTCAATGTTATTTTTGTAGACTATTTTTTTTCTTTATCTCATTTGCTTTGTTTGGGCTTTTGTGTGTGTGTGTGTGTGTGGGGGGGGGTCATATTGGTCCTTTGCTTGCTTGTTTAGATTTCTCTTTTGGTATTTTTGATTTTTTTTTTTAAAGCAAGTATGTTTATAGAATTGATTATATTACCTTTATGGTTTCTGATTCTCTTCTGTGTCACTGTGAATTTAAGTTACCATCTGGTATCATTTGCTTGCTCTAATTACAGCTTTGCTCACATCTACTTCCCCCACACAGTTAATAGCAAGAGTGCTATGTTATAACCTCCCGACAGAGTTATATATAGTTTTCTACAGTTGCTCCATAAATCAGTTAGAGAAATACATGAATATATTATCTCTAATGATTACACAATTATCCTGGCGAACCTCCAAGAAGCTACTTTAACCTTTATCTGATAACTCTCAGGGAAGGAGTCCTAGATTCTTGGCCACATCTTCTGTAGTGGCCATTGTTCTGAACTGAGTTGGGAAAAGAAAATTGTTGGCGATTTAGGTAGTAACACTCACTGTTTTGGCTTAGGTTTTCTTAAATGTTTCCAATGCAGTATACCCATTGAACAATTTGTTTTACAATTCTAACTGTAGGCTTGTTTCCATGGAGAACCGGTTTGTGGAGTTTCATATACTATCATTACACAAGTCAATATTAATTAACTAATTAATTAATTAATTAATGAGACAGAGAGTCTACAAAACCCTGGCTATCCTGGAACTCACTATGTAGACTAGGCTGTCCTTCAGCTCACTAGCCTCTGCATTCTGCATGCCAGGATTAAAGGTATGTCCCACCACGCTTAGCTCATTTAATTTATAAAGAACTTTCACAGGAAAATTTCATCTTGGTGCTCAGAATTTGATGTTTTTGTGTATGACATATATCTATTTATGTATAGATACACATGTGCCTGGCTGCATGCACATGGAGGCTGAGGTCATTGCAAGGTCTATTTTAGTACTGTGCTATACACTGTATAACTGTTATTCCACTGAGGCATCTCCACGGAATCTGGAGCTAGGCTACCAGGCAGTAAGACCTAGCTATGACTAAAGAGATGTGTGTAACTACACCCATTGTTTTAAAATGGCATTTGAGGCATTTGAAATGATGTCCTCATGCTTGATAAAGTACTTTTACCCGCTGAGCCATCTCCTCAACCCCGATCCTCACGATTTTATATAAATAAAAGGTTTTCTAATTCTCAAGATGAACCTGAGATGTCAATTGGGCTGAAACGATAAGACTTGCTGGTAAGCTCCCTGTGCTTATTCAGGCAGCACTAATTGAATTCACTGGGTCATTTACAAAAAGGGGGGCTGGTATGAAGGTGGGAGGGACATGTGTTAGGGGTGAAATTGGGGGTATATATGATCAAGGTACACTATATAAATATGTATATATATATATGTGTGTGTGTGTATAAGATTGTCTAAGAATAAATAAAAACACTAAAAATTAGTAAAACTCATCTGAGTCATGTATTCCCTGCTTTGTACTAAGCCTTATTTTAGAAATGTCATGACAACCAAGCATGATGGCTCATGACTGCAAAACCAGCACCCAGGAGGCAGGAGGATTTGTATGAGCTTCAGCCTGAGCTTAAAGATCCTGCCTCAAACAAACAAGGAGAAGGAGAGATGCCTCAGGAGTTAAGAGCACTAACTGCTCTATCAGAGGATCAGAGTTTGGGTTCTAATACCCACACACCTGAAACTCCAGATCCAAGGGATCTACTGTGTCTTTTCAACTTCTATGTCACCGGCACACACATGTGAGCATATTCACACAGACATACGTGAATAAAATAAATCTTTAAAAAATAAAGAAATAAAAATGTTGTGATGGTAATCTACCACACAGAAGGTTCTGGGGTTTAATCAAGCATCGAAAAGGAAAGCAAAATTTTGGAGCAAGGGTTTACTGTCTAGACAGAAGACAAAAATCAGGCAATCATAATACAGTGTAAAATACTAAAATGTAAAGTGTCTTTAAAATTGACGCAAAATTACACACACTCAAGGGGCATGATACTTGTATACATTATGCTATGATTAAATAAGGAAATTAATGGCCCTCTCCATAAAGTTTGTTAATATTTCTAGTACTTTATAAACTTTCATGAAGTTTAGTCACTCTATTGTGCTACAGAACATTACATTTTAATGCTCCTAACTGAAGCATATGGTACTTTAGACAGTAAAAACTCAACCTAAGGAATTAGACTCTATACATTTTGGTTCTTACTTTCCTTGTAAACAGAAATTTGTTCAAAACGAAGAGGAATGTTATAAAGTAAAGAAAACTGACTTAGGCCAACTTTCTGGATTCTTGGATTTTGATCTAATGTGTAAATGCTATTTTAAGACAGGTTTTTGTTTGTTTGCTTGTGGATTTTTGTTTTGTTTTTGCTTATAAGTAAAATTTTAATAACTCACACACACAATCCTGTTACAAGGAAAGAAGGTAAGTAATATTTTTGGACTAACAGTATTAGTCATGTAGCCATTCTACCTGAAATCATTTCATTTTCTTCCCTTGAGATCAACTGCAATAACACCCAGAAACCTGAATTAAGCATCCTACATGTGTCTGTTGTGATAAAATGTAAGAGAAATTCTAAACTCTGTCTGAACCAGATGTGAAGGTAGAAAAGACAAGAGTTCCATGTTAGTGTAGATACCAAACATCGGGGCCAGTGTCTATAGCTAAGACCAGTGCTTCTCAACCTTCTTAATTCTGAGACCCTTTAACATGGTTCCTTATCTTAGTGACCCCAAACCATAAATCTATTTCATTGCTACTTTATAATTATAATTTTCCTTCTCCTATGAACCATAATGTAGGTCACGACCTACAAATTGAGAACTGCTGGATGAGAATAAACAAATAATTAGCTTCCATGTGACAACCCAGACTCTAAGCAGACATAAACCTGTGCTGTTCTGATAATTGTCATTTTGCAAAACTTATTTTCTAGCACTGAATCCCCTGTGGATATTTTCATAATGTCTATGAGAATTTAAATGTATCTCTTACATTGAGAATTATGAAGCAATAAGATTCTCAATAAACACATCAACAAGGATTACCCTTAGTGAGACACCAGCCACACTTCCTGGAATTAACTTATAGAACATTCTCACTAGTGAACACATGTAGAAGACCATGTATTTTTATATGCTGTGCGGGCAGAAGTTCATCTACCTTGTTTAACACTTCATCATATTATAAGGTCCATAGTGGGTATGAAATATTTGATGGGAAAAAAACCCTTGAGGATTCCCATAGCCTAACCAATGCAATGACAAGAAATATCCTTCTCCCTTCGCAGCAGGTGTGTGTGCTTGCATCAGGTGTTAATGCTAGTGGCGTTTGTGCTTCAGTAAATATTTCTAAAGGGTTAATGGTGAAAATTAAAAACCTAACCTTAATAACTATCATGGAGTATGCTCACATATGGTATACATTTGATGAATTCTTCAGCCTACCATGGCTACTCCTTTAACTTCTACAACAGGGGTCACTGAGGTCATGTCAATGAACAGTACCTTAAATTCCTGACAGTCTCAGAGGTCTTCTTATCCAAATGATTGAATACCAATGATGAAAGGAGCTAGTTTGGGTTTGGAGAAGAATCGGAAAGGCTGCCTCATATTATCTCCTTATCGATTCAAAGAATGAAAAATCAGAATATTCAGAAATTTTAGTTCATGGGATATATTGTATATCACTGACCTTTTTGTAGTCAACTTTTACAATTATGAATAAAATACTAAAATAATTTTAAATCACTTACTACTGGAGCAATAAAGCCATCATTTGAGAAGAAAAAAAAACCTTAGTATTATTTAGAAAAATTAATTAACTGAATCCTGATGTAGATAGTGTAAAATATTTTTATTACTTAAACCTGAAGGCACCGTGTTGGCCTACTAATGGCCTACAACTACAGCCATTATCTTAATTAGGTTAGCTTAAATCTTTATTCTTGGGAAAGTGTCCTGTTCCCTTGAGTTTATTCAGACTCACAGAAAACAATAAAGGTAGGTAGCTACAAGTGTCTGGTGTTACCTTGTGCAGGATAGTTTTTGAAATATGCTAAAGTCATCTGAGAGGAGGGAACCCTGAGAAAATTCCTCCATAAGATTGGGCTCTAGGCAAGCCTGTAGGGCATTTTCTTAACTAGTGATTGATTGGGGAGGGTCCAATGCATTAAGAGTGGTTCCATCCATCGGCTGGTGACCCTGGGTCCTTTAAGAAAGCAAGCTGAGCAGTTTCGAGAGCAAGCCAGTGAGCAACACCCCTCCATGGCCTACGTATCAGCTCCTGCCTCCAGGTTCCTGCCCTGTTTTGAGTTTTTGGTCCTGAATTTCTTTGATGATTAACTGTGATATGGAAATGTAAGCCAAATAAACCATTTCCTCATCTTGCTTTTGGTCATGGTGTTTCATGGCAGCAGTAGAAACCCCAACTAAAACACACCTACTGACTATTATTTTCTGAGTAAACTACTTACTAACATATACTAATTATGCAAAATAGACTTCATAGTTTTATTTATGTATATAGTGTATTCTGATCATGTTTATTCCAGTACCCTCTTAATGCCCCTCTCATTGAAACACCTTCCTCTTCTTGCTTGTCTTTGGTGACTCAAAGAGCTTAGTTAGGCTTTCGATCAAGGGTTCTTTAGCTCACGATGTCCTTGACTGACTTCCTGATCCTGCTGTATCTCTCAAGTGCTGGAATTCAGAGGAACTCTGTGGCTGAAGTTGGTATTGATATGCTTGCTTGCCCATCTGTAAAATGGTGCTATTACCTCCTCCCTAGGTTCTGAGACTAAAGACAGTGTACTATGCCAATGACCGCACCCAGGGTTCTTTGTACAAGTAGATTCTTTGATGAGAGAATAGACTTAAATACTGAGCTCCCTTAGAGACAACTTGTCAGCTTCCTGATAACTTGTCAGATGATGAAGTTTAAAAAGCTGCAACTGACTTATCAGATTAACACTAGCTTTATGGGCAAAACTGTTCATTTACATTGTCCAGTTTTCAGTTGGTTAAATGTGAAATTCAGGGCTAAAAACTCCACTTCAGGAACGGAGACACTATATGATCTAGTTCAGCTCTGTGTTGCCACTGGATAATATAAGAATGCGACTTATACTAAATGTTATTGACAATATAATAGGAAACATGTATGACAGGTTTTAATTTTCTCTTTCCCAGGAAGAATCATGTACATCTTTTATTAAACTAGTTTAGGAGGCTAGCTCATTATGAATCAATTAAGGACCGGTGAGACAATTAGGATGATAAAGGTCTCACCACCAAGCCCGACCACCTGAGTTGAGGCTCTAGTACCCAATGAAGAGAATCAACTCCACAAATCTGTCCTGTGACTTCCCCATGATATGCCTCTTCTTCACACAAACACAGAGGAGATTAAAACATCAGGGGTAGAGGATTTCAGTGGCTACACACTTGCTTAACATGCTGGGGTATGTGCAACCAATTAAATTTATATCCAATTCTTACATTTCTTTAGGGTAAGGATTGAAACATTCAGGCTATGCTTCTAAAGTAGATACTATATCATCCTCGATCAATTCTGTTACAGTTCTAGAAAACTAAGGCTAAAGGCCTGAGGACTTATAACATTTTCCAGGGTGAGAAGAAGTGGAGTATCCCTTGAAACACTAAACTTAAAAGGACATAACCAGCTTCCCATTCCTGACCTTACCTATTGAAGGTACCTCATTGGGAAATTATTCTTTTTTGAATATTAAATGCCTCTATAAACAAAATCTATTTACATAAACTATTTTCACATTTTCTCTTCAGACTCTTGAGACAAAAACATCCAAACAGACATCCTCCACCCCTGCAAACTAGGTTTGGCGGTAAACTGTGAGCATCTTGTTTTATTACTGATGTAACGATTTGATAACAAAATAAGAAGGCAAGTTTACAACGTTAGAACTTTCTAAGCTTACCATTGACCTTGAAGCTAAACAATGTTTCCAATCACTAACTTTCAAAAGAATGCATGTGAAGCAGGCCTCAGCTGATGACTGGTGGTGTTAATCCGCACTGAGACATTTCACTGAAATGCTTCCTCTGACACAGTGGTTATCAGTGAAAATCTTCAAAAAACAAGGATAGAACATGTATGAAAAAGCTTCCATAGACTGTCTCTCGGTCCTAAGCCTGAGAGACATAAGGCGTACAGATCTTGTTATGAACCAAATGGGTTTATATGTAGTTTTCATCGATGTTGCTGCAGACCTCTTCTTAATGCATTGGCTGCCCTGGCTATCATTGTACTAAGTATGCTTAAGAGTTTTAGGCCTATCTGGTTCCAAAGGTGGAAGAATACACACACTGGCCTGGTAGTTGGCAAGAGCAGACTGTAAAAGCAAAGCCTGCCTGTGCTGGTGCAACCCTGTGGGAAATTCTCCAGAAAAGTCCAGCTAAAGAGAGCAGGGGAAGAACAGTCAAGCAGGCGGAGGCAGAATCACTGTTCCACCCCAACTCCCCCTCCCCGATTTAAAGATATACAGTATTAAGAGAATTCAGTAACTATGCTTATAACAATCAAGGTCTAGTGCTGCTCAGCTTCTTCTTGTTTCTTATTTTGATGTGTTGTCCTTGCTGCCTGTGGTATCATATTTGGGATCCCATTGATGATCGGATATGCTATTCCCAACTCTTCATTAATCAATTCATTTGTTGATGCTTCATATCTAAGGGAGAAAAAGAAGAACAATGAACTGTAGAAACTAAAAGCTTAGATAGGCTTGATGCTCAATAAATAGCACCATGTATCCAATATTTATAACTAGGCCTCCAATAACTTTAGTCTTAAAAGCATAGGCCAATCCAACCTTAGAAAAAGCATCTTACAACCTATAATGAATCCTATTAGAATCAGTATTTCTCATATTATTATTATTATTATTATTATTATTATTATTATTTTACTTTATTCCCAATTTATGACTTAACTTTTTCATAGCAGTGAATTGCTTTGGATCTGTCTTGATTCTTTATGGTTCATACACATGGCAGTACACTGGGAAAAATAGACGTTTTAAAAAGATTGAAGCCAGAAGTGGCAGTTAACTCCTGTAATCTCCTGCTCTCGGGAGGCCGATGCAGGAAAAGTATCACGACTTTGAGGCTAGCCTGGACTATATAAAGAGTTCCAGAAAAGACCAAACCAAATAGAGAAACTTGTCTCCCCATCCCCCACCCCCTCCAAAATGAATGGAGAGACTGGGAAGATCGTTTGCCCTGAGTTCTGATCCAGAATAGCTCCTGAGCCCAGTTCGAGTTGCTCCAGTCTGTAATTCCTTCCTAAAATAAATTGGGGAGCGACTTAAGAAGACAGTGCACAGTGACCTCCTTTTGATACCGCGCGCATATTCGTCTCCTCTGTCTGAATCAATCTCTCTCTCTCTCTCTCTCTCTCTCTCCACACACACACACAAACACACACACACTTAGGAACGCGTGCACAAGAAAGGGAGGAAGGAAAGAAGGAAGAAACGAATGAAAGGAAGGAAGGAAGAAAAAAAAAAAAAAAGAAAGAAAGGCCCAGACGCTGGCAACAGGCTCTGGAGCCCAGCCAGTCTGAGAAACCAAGTCTTTCTTTAAAGCCTCCAGGATAGATTGTAAAGAGCAGCCAATGGCGAGCCAGAGAAAAGCTCAGAGCAGGTTCTGGGCGGGACTGACCCCAGCATGGGGGTCGGCCAGGCCGGTCACGACGAGGGAGTGGCCTCCTGATCCGCTAAAGGGCCTACAGGCTTGCCTAAAGGCAGCAGGTGAGTCTCACCTAAGCGGCTTCTTGGACAGCGGACACACCAGGAACTGCAGCAGCGCCGGGTGGAAGGTGGGTGGCTGCTCAGCCCTCTCGCTCTGGTCAGCGCAGGACCTAGCCCCGGGCGCCTGCAGACACCTCCGGGCGACCACAGAGGGTGCGCAGGGTCTCCGGAGCGCCGGGGCGAGCCTGCGGCACGTGGCGCTCAGCATGGCGGCACAGACAGCTGACAAGGCTGCGCTTGGAACTTCACCACTTTCCCAGCACCTAGCCGCTGGGTCACCCTGGCCCGGCCCCGCCCCCTGTGCCCGGCCCCGCCCCGTGCCCGGCCCCGCCCCGTGCCCGGCCCCGCCCCTCTGTGCTCTGCGGATTGCTGCTCCAGCAAGCTGCAGTTGATGATGTGGGTCTGAGAGCAGACTGACATTCCCCGGTTGGTGGCTGCTCCACCGCATTTACAAAACTGTAAACTAAAGCAGTACTCATTTGGGTGTCCAACTTTTCAGCAGGGCTAATTACAAAGGTGCCAAGAAGTCAGGGATCGGACTCCAGTCACACGGAGCTAGGCTTCAACTTAGTTATCTTAAAAGAATCTTCAACACAAGCATATTGTGTTAGAAGCAACAGCTTGTTTAATATTAATTGTACAGTATCACAATAAAAAATTTAAGATCCTGAAGAAAATGGCTTTTTTCTTGTATTTCATAAACTGTAAAGGCTTTTACAACTTGAGGGTTACCAGTTGTGAATACTACGATAAAGCATAACTAGTGCATACTTGGACCCCTTTGGGGGGCAGGAAGATCCTTTCACAGGGGTCACTGGAGACCATCTGAAAACACAGACGTTTACATTACAATTCATAACTAGCAAAATTACAGTTATGAAGTAGCAATGAAAATAATTTTATGTTGGGATCACTACAACATCCTGTATTAAAGGATCACATCATTAAGAAAGTTTCCTTTGAGTTGGAGGTGGGAAGTGCCTGAAAGTCAAATGGAGGAGATTGAGTTAGTGTGTAGGAAAGCCCTTCTGCATGCTGGCACTCCTGAGGGGCTTTAACTGTCTTCTGGGAACCCATATGGCTACCGTAATCTTGCCTTGTTCATCTTTCGAGCTCTTGAGAAGTACAAATGTTCTGCCTCAAAGCTTTGCCACTATATGTGACCTCTGAGGGAAGGGACAAGAAAGGCAGGAACAGGGCTTCCCTTAGCTGGACTTCTGGCAGAAGCTAACTCTGACCTTACAGATGCCTCTTCTGCACACATGCTTTCTCCAGCCCAGGTTTCACCATGTCCCAGAATGTATGCAACACTCTCTGAAGTCCTTGCAAAAGACATTGGGCTCTGGAGGTCCCCCAGTTGATGAGGGAGTGTGGAAGGGAATGGCAAGGGTACTAACATTAAGGCTATGAGTGGGACTCCATCGGAAGGCTTGCCTACCATGCACTGAGTCCTGAGTTCTAGCCCTAGCCCTGCAATAAAACAAATTGCAGCTAATGTCTCCACAGCTGTGAGCTGGGTGTAGGCTGAGAACTAGTTGGAGTGGTTTCTTACTGGGTGAAGGGTAAATGGATCCTGCAGGTCCCTGTGTTTCCTAACTTGTCAAAAAGGAAAACAATTTCAGAGCAGGCCTCAGAAGCAGTGAAGGGAAGGGTATATTAGTCGTAGCATAAATCACTTACTTCTGAGGGTTAAACACTGGGGATAAGCCCTCTCAAGTTAGACTGCTCTATTTAGAGCACCTGGGATGATGATTCTTTCATGTTCTCACTTCCCATAGCTAAGGGGTACTGCTGCTGCTGCTGCTGCTGCTGCTGCTGCTGCTGGGGTGGGGGTGGGGTATCTACTTTTACTACCTAAATAGTTCCTACTCTGTTCCTGTTACCATCTTTCCATCTCAAACTCTCTTCTTAGCCTTTCCAGTCTAGTTACTATGGCCAGGGGAAGATGGAGGATACTGTTACCCTAGTGGCCACGAGTGCCTTGCAATTGTCCAGCCCAGTCTGTCCAGCAGCACCCATGCAGTGCAAATGATGTATTCCTGGGAGTAGAAAAGGTGCCATCCTGCACACTTATTGGGGTAAATTGAGGCTGTAGGGGAACATGGATGTCTTAAAATCATATCATGGAAACCAGCCCAGGAATTTGTAAGACATATGAGGCTATGATGGGTATTCACCACTTTTATAGGATCCAGGAGAAACTTCTCTTTGGCTTCATAGAAAGCTAATACTAAGGACTTTCTAAATGGAAACATACTACTTTAGAGGCGTGTGTGTGTGTGTGTGTGTGTGTGTGTGTGTAATGTTTATATAGAGTTACCCTATGATTATGGAGTCAATGACTCCCCTTGTATACCATAAAATATTCCCCACCCCCCAGAAAGAGCCGAGGGCCAGAGCTCTTTTGGAACTATTGGTCAATGTGTTCCAATATACACCCCTTTCCCAAAGGTTACATCCTATTGATACTGCTCTTGATTAACCCCCAGAACTCAGTAAGACCCCATTGTTGGAGACACCACATATTTGAAATATAGGACATGTAGAAACAAAGCATGTACATAACTGGCAGCTTCATTTGTATTGGGTGGCTTTCATAATGCTATGCATGCTATTGGGGAGCAGACAAACAAAAAAATCATTATATTGCCCAGTTGTGAATTCTGGGAGCTACAATGACTAGGTTGGAAGGATATGTGCACTTGTTTGTGCAATAGTATTGATAATTTATTTCTCAGCCAGTGAAATGAGCCAATTCAAGCCAGCTTAAAGTATGTATAAATGGAGGTTTATTGGCAAACTGCTCTCAGGCAGCAAATTCACTGGCACCAAGGAAGGAGGCCAGGGAAGTCACCATGGGGGGGAAGACGGGGGGGGGGGGAGAAAGAGAGAAAGAAAGGAGAGGAGGAGGAGTGGGGAGGAGGAGGAGGAGAAGAGAGAGGAGAGAAGAGAAGGAACCCAAATGTCTGGATTACATGGTAAAGAGCATCTGAAGAAGTGCAGCCCAGTTCAGGGTTGGGGGCATGGTATGCCAGGTAGGGACTTAGGGGTGCTAGGAGAACTTGGAGGTCAGGTCTGCTTTGGCATGTAAAATATGCACCTCAGCTGCTTGTTCTAGGTCTGAAATCCAACAAGTATCACAAATGTTGTGGGAGTAACTTTTCTTATTGGATTTAAAGCCCACTCCACAAGGTGGAACTCCTGCCTCATACTGTTAACTGGGCCAAACTGTTAACCCAAGAAGGGCTAGAAAACAGGCACTCTGGAAGAACATAGTACTATTATTCTGCTCAATGGACACAACAATGAACTGTTCTTATCCTTACACTTATAGATTGGTGTATCTCTTAAGCCTCATCAGAGAAGCTTCTGTCCAGTACATGGTGATTAATATACAACTAATCAATGTGCAAGGAATAGCTCTAAATGGGACAGCTACATCACACCCCTTCCACAAGGTTCAGTGGAGTGGGGTGAAACAGGGCAAGAGCCAGAGGTATTGAATGTCTGCAGCAGAATGGTGTTCTCCAGATATGACAGAATCTCACAGAGGCTGGGCTGAATGTACAATACCTGCACAAGAGTCATTCAGGCAAAACTCTAGCATGGAATGGGAAGGGGATTGCAAAATCCAATCTCTAACACAGGAACTATTTGCATCTGATGGGTCCTAGGGAAGGGAAAGTATCAGTTTTCTTCAGGGATGGTATCTGAATCAAGCTTCAGTAGATTGTCCTATATCCATGCACATAGGGGCAGCATTAAAATAAACTCAGTGGGTTTAGAACAACAACAAAAACCCCAGATGAACTTGGAGGGAAAGAGGTGTGAGAGGGACTGGAGGAGAGAAAGGGGGGATATGCCACTTTCATTCTGAAGGACAGACTATCCATTTGTAAGACTCCCACAGGGATATCTAGACAGTCCAATAATAATATAGTCAGTCCTGTTCTCCCAAATTAAATTGTGATTCTTTAATCGTATCCTATATAAATGATATAATACGTAATGATAAAAATTAAAGACAATTAACAGGAAAGCATGAAAACTGGGAATAGACAATATAAGGAAAAAATTTATAAGCTCTGGGGTGTGACATAAGTCATTAGATAGCACATACCCAGACAATGATAGACTAAAGGTGACAATTAGGGGTACTTACATCTAAATAGCAACCACAAAGTTAATAGGGTTTTTAAAATGTTAAATACTGAATGTAAAACCCTCTGCGTTCTGGGACGGAACCTTAGTTGACGCTCGTTGGGAGTCTTTTTTAAAAATTTTTTTTGGTTTTGGTTTTTTCGAGACAGGGTTTCTCTGTGTAGCCCTGGCTGTCCTGGGGAGTCTTCCCTAGGCCTTGAAGATTGCTACCTGCCCCTAAGCAAACTCAGGAACAAAATAATTAGAATAGTACGGCCTCAGAGGAGGCTGACATCGTCCAGCAGGGCAGGAGAAACGACAGCAGATCAGAGCACAGAACTTTTACAGGATATTTAGACTTTTGTAGAAACATAATGTGCAAGATAAAGGACCATAGATATTAAACCCCTAATAAGAGCTCAGCAACCAAACTAGAGTGACTAGGATAATACATCAGCATGTACAGGTGGTATAAAAACAATAGAAAAGAACGCAAGAAAAGTAGGATTTATCATTCTCGGAAAGATTCTTTATACTAGATTGCTGTAAGGTTAATTAATTTAGAAACAAAATAATTGTTTTATTAAACAAAATCTTATAAGATTATAGGTACAAATATTACAAATTAAATAACAGCTACAATGATTCCTAAGCCTGGCTTCTCAGACTTAGCAAATAATATGATTAACCATTAAAAGTTAAAAGTATAGTGCTTAAAGCAGGGTGATTCATCTGGACTGACTCAGATTCTATCTATTTTCTGTCTAAGCATCTTGAAACTGCAAAATGCTGCCAGCTGAAGAACGGGTTGCTATCTCAAGCTTGCTTAAGCTAAAATGATTTGCAGAATTTTAGGAATAGGGATATGGGGTTGATGATAATAAAATCCATTTTACCTGGAATCCTGGGCATACTAGACAATTATGGCCAAGGCGAAGTGGTTGTGATCGATGTCTGAGAAATCAGGAATGTTTTTGAAATCCATATATAAATACATTTTTGATTGCTAGTCAGAGTTGCAAAGCATCCTTGTCTTGGTGTCTGACTCAACCTTCCATTCACCTGATCTTTATATCCTCTCTGGAACCTGTTCATTGCTGGGCTGGGCTCCTGTACCCCAGCTGTAGTAACAGCATAAAACTACATGTAATCTGAGGACTTTCCCCGGGAGTAATATAAGGCTGAAACTTAGGCCAGCCAGAGGAAGAACTGTCTCCTAAAGGTTTCACAGTGGGAGGACTTGTCAGACCACCTTGCAGAAGATAGAGAAGCAAACACTATGATGGGCCAATGTGGAGCCAGACCACATCTGGACCTGTGCTGCTTAGCAAGGCATACACATCTCTGGTTTACCATTTAAACCTAAGCAAAAGGATCAGGATCTGAAAACAAGTTGGGTAAGTGTGTGTGTGTGTGTATATCCTTGAGAACGCCTGTTTGTGTTTGTCTCTGGTTCTTTGTCCCTCTCTTCAATGTAGGCACAGTCAACAAATCTTTTTCTGCTTTTCACTGTTGTCTCTTAATTGGGTATGAAGGCTGGTGGCAGAGCCTAGCTAGTTAGGGCTTCCGGGAGATAAGAGTCTGACTCTTGTAACTCTGATCTACATCTTCATCATCTGAAGGTTGGGGGTTGCACATATGATAAGGGACAGGATGAAAACCTAAACCTTCTCCACTTTACTCCATTCTGAGGCCAAAGGCAGGAATGACTGAAATCTTGGTTGTTTGACAGTGTTCCATTATGTCATCTTTGGCATTAGATTAACATGTACCTTGCTTGGGCTCGGGGAATCACAAACATCAGACTCTTCTCTGATTCTTGATGTTCTTGCCTACTAACCTAGTATCCCCAGAGGGCAGAAACATTTTGTCACCAAGTAGCAATGTTTATTAAATGAAAGAACTGAAATATAACATTTCCTTTTAAATCATTACGCAGTTCTAGGTAAACAATATAAAAAAACCACAGAACCAATAAAGGCTGTGAATTTATATATTGTGATGACAGAAATGCAAAGACCTATTTGCTTGTGTCCTCGTTGCCATCCATGTTGTTCTGCTGGCCAATTATGTTAATCTCGTTCTCTGGTCTATAAAATATTTAGATGATTAATAATCATTCTTCTATAATATTTCCTCATTATCAAAGATGTGCACTTACTCAAAACAATAAGAATGAAAATAAAACATTAAGAAAACAAAACAATGGCCTGTGGCTCCTCCTCCAAGCAACCCCCCTCCCAGTGGTGATGAATGGGAGGGACTGTATCCCCCTCCCTCGGGAGGCTATCTTTTCACTGTTTTAGACCGTTTTGAAATTCTTTTCTTTAGAAGAGGTATTTTTAATCAAACAAAGCAGCTACTGTTCCTGTGATTGGCGCACGACCAGGGGCCGAGGACAAGGACGGGCGGCAAGGCTGGGCTGGTGAAATGCAGTCAGTTTGGTGATGGAGCGTCTGAAGATGCGCTTTTCCCTGGTCTGCCAACCGCTCACACTTTGAATGAACCCATCTTTACAGGCTTTCCCTACCGGAACGTGAGCTTTCTAGGCGTGCGGTTTTCTCTAGAATCTCTCGGAAGGACACGGCCACGGGAGAGGCGAGGGTAACTGGGAGATTTTGCGGTTCGGCGGACCGGCAGGCTGCTAGCCGCTGCAGGGAGGGCGTGACTGGCGAAGGCTGGAGGTTCGGTTTTTTCGCGCTAGCTGCATCCAGATGTGCAAGCTACCGATCGCCAGGAAGGCTTCGCCGCGTAGCCCCGGCCTAAACGCCTTCCAGGAGGTTTGTCCCTGCCTGCGCGCCGTGCCCTGAGCTCTCAGGCAGGGAAAGCGCGCGGACATGGGCGAGACCATGTCAAAGAGACTCAAGTTCCACCTAGGAGAGGCAGAGATGGAGGAGCGGTCGTTCCCCAATCCCTTCCCTGACTATGAGGCCGCCGCCTCCGCCGCGGGGTTCGCCGCTGGAAGTGTGGAGGAAACAGGCCGTGTTTGTCCTCTCCCCACCACAGAAGACCCGGGCTTCCCTTTCCACCCCAACGGGAAGGTGAGTTGGTTGCCAGGCCGGGACCAGCGGTTGGGAGGGCGAGGCCACCTCCGCCAATGGTAGCGTCCGGCGGCCACGCCCTGGGGTGCGCTGACGTCATCGGCGTGCGTCCCGCCTGGTGTAGGTCCTGCCCAGGCGGCCCGGAAAAGGCGGCAGGGTTGTGCCTTCCCTCAGATGAGACACTCAAACAGTCTGAAGGAGCACTTTGGTGGTTCTTGGGGATAAAATGTGAATTTGCTGTTAGTTAGGTCGATTTTACCACACCTGCCTGTGGGCACGCCCTTGTTTGGAGAAACGCTAAAGTCACAGCCTATTGACTTTTCCCCTTTTGTTCTTTAACAGCTTCATACATGTATTTAGTGCATTCTGGTGGTTTCCACCCCACTCTCTTTCATCTCCTTCCCTCTTCTGTACGTCTACCTCCTCTATGAATTGCCCCCCCCCCCATTATGTCTTTGTTTGTTTGTTTTGTCCCCCTGGGCTTGCCCAGGACCATCTGTGTGAACTGTCCATTGGAATCTGGTGGGTTCAGTAGGGTACACAACCGAAGACAATGGTTACCTCTCTTACAGAGTAGCTAAGAGTTTGGCATTAAGGATTAGAGTCCCGCCAACCCCTCCCCACCTGTTACTGACTGTTGGGATGGCCTGTCCGGCGCATATCCAGCGCAAATAATTGTAATTATAGATTTCCCATTCATCTCCCCTGTCTTTTAGCTCTTGAATTTTTTTTTTCCTGACCATACTTACTCAATGTTTCCCAAATCTTAGAGGGTGTGGTACAAATGACTTATTTGTGGCCAACCCCTCACATGTCACTTGTAGTGATATGGAACCTTTGGCTGTGTGCCCAAGAGTGTCATAGCTGGGTCTTAAAGCATTATTTATTTTTGAAACAAGAGTCTCACTATGTATGTATCTCCTAGCTGTCCCGGAACTTACAGATATCCATTTGCCTTTACCTCCTGAGTGCTGGGATTAAAGATATACTCCATCATGCTCGTACGTTGTTTTTATTTCTAACTTTTGAAGAGCCTCTAGTTTGATTTCCAAATCGGCCACACCAGATTACACTCTCACCAGTAGTGTAAAAGGATTCCCCTTTCCTCACACCCGTGCTAGCATTTCTTATTTGTATTCTTAATGATGGCCATTCTGACTGGGGTGGGGTGAAATTTTAAGTCAATTTCAATCTGCATGTCACACATCGCTGAGGATGTTGAACACTTTTGAAAATGTTTACTATTTGTTGATCCCTTTTGAGAACTTTTTTTTCCAGTTGCATAGCATAAGTTCCAACTTAAAAAATAATTTTATGGAAGTGTTTTTCCTGCATGTGTGTATGTATGCCATGTGCATTCCTAACCCATATGCATGGCAACTGTTCCCATTTTCTAGTATCTTCTTCAGTTTTCTTGGGGTCTTAAAGTTTTCACTGTAGAAGTCTTTAATGTCCTTAAATTTATTCCTGGATATTTTGTGTGTGCATTCCCGTGTGGATATTTTGTGTGTGCATTCC
>JADRCH010000087.1:4256375-4284615 GCA_019843965.1 Rhynchomys soricoides | reverse complement strand
ATATTTTGTGTGTGCATTCCCGTGTGGATATTTTGTGTGTGCATTCCTGTGTGTATTGTGTGTGTGTATTATGAATTGGTATAATTCCCTGCTTTTCTTTTTCAGTATGTTTGTCATTGGTATATAGAAAAGCTACTGCATTTTGTGTGTTAAGTTTATATATTGCCATATTTTGGGAAGTGCTTATCAGTTCTCAAGAGATTTTTTTGTTTTTTGTGGAGTCTCTAGGATGGATTACGCATGGGATTGATCATCTGCTAATAGAGATACTTTTGACGTTTCTTACTGCTATTGCTTTGTTTCCTTCTTTGTCTTATTACCCTAGCAAAGAAATCAGTCTGCAGTGAAATGTAGAGCAGGAAACTCTTTGTCATGTTCATGATTTTTGTGGACTGTCTTGAGTTTTGTCATTTAGTTTGATATTGGATGTAGATTTATCATATATAACATTCCTATGATGAAGTATACTCTGCATTCCTTAAGTTTTCCATGGTTTTTATTATGAGGGAGAGGGTTGGATTTTGTTAAAGGCTAGCTGATACCTTGATTTCCATCTTCATATGATGAATTACATTTATTTATGTATGATGAGCCAACTGTTTATCTGTGGAATGAAACCAACTTGATCATGGCGAATATCCTTTTTATCTCAACTTAAGTTTCATTTACAAATATTGAGAAATTTCACATCGATGCTCATCAGAGAGTTGGGTCTGTGAGTTTCTCTTTCTTGTGTGTTTTTATCCATGACTTAGTGTTGAAATTTGTTTAACAACTGAAACCTATGACAAAGTTTAAAAAATGCATTATTTACATTTAATATCCATTGCTCCTTTAATATATATCGTTGGGGAATGATGCCTACTACAAAGTGAAGTACACTGACAGCTGGTTGGTGGAGTAACTGTATTCATGAGAATAGTGAATACTGAATTGATATGGAGAGCAGGTGACTTTCACTTCAGCATCACACAAAGAAGACAGCCCAATTTAAAGTACTGAGATTGAGTAGTTTTCTTTTTATCTTTTATCATTGTGTAAATGTGATTTTGATATCAAAAACATCAAATTTACTTGTTTTAAAAAGAAAACTCACAAATAAACATTGAGGTTTGTGATATCTCTACAGTTAGATTGTAAATTGGTTAGTATCTGTGGTGGTTTGAAGAAAAATGGCCCCTCTAGGCTCATATATTTGAATGCTTGCTTCCCATGTGGTGGACTGTTTAGGAAGGATTAGAAGGTGTGGCCTTGTTGGAGGAGGTGTATCATCGCTGAGATAGGCTTTGAGGTTTCATGCCCAGTCTCACTCTTTATCTGCCTCCTGCCTATGGATTAGGGTTTAAGCTCTAAGGTACTGCTCTGGCACCATGCCTGTCTGCCATGTGTCTGCCGTAAAGGAAAATGGACTGACCGTCTGAAACTGTAAGCAAGTCCCCGGTTAAATGCTTTTATAAGTAGCCTCAGTCATGACGTGTCTTGACAGCACTAGAACAGGAATGAAGACAGTATCATACCAGTTAAGTGATTATGATGTACAGAAAAGGTGAAACGGAAATTGTGTTGTCCTTAAAAATGAAAATGAGAGGGATGGGGCCAAATATTATGAAAGCAGTTACCCAGTGTGGCAGTAGGTTCTCTCTGTAAGAAATACTTATCCTAACAGCCCTATATCTTGAATGGCTTGTGTTCATCTAGTTCAGGGTTGAAATGTATGTTTTTTAGCTGTCAGCATCAGTTTTACATGGTATTTTGTGAGGGTCCAATCAGAAGAGGAAAACTGTACCAAATTTAATAGAGGAAAAGTAATGTAAGGAATTGTGATTAACTAAAATGGGATTGGCGCAATGGAAAATGTCTCCTAAGTAGTTAAGAGAACTCTAGAGAATATGGGAGTAGCACATATGAGGACAACTGAACTGCTAGGATGGAGACAGCACATAAGGACAAGGCTCTGGGTAGTTGCTATCTGGTGCTGGATAGTAAATTCTCCTGAATTTAGCAACTGTTAAACACGTATCTCACACAGTTTCTGACGGTGAGGAATCCAGATCTTCACAATATTGCAGTTAGCTATGTGGTTCTGACTCAGTGTGTGTCATGAAGATGCAGTCATTTTAAAGCTTACTAAGGTAAAGACAATCTTCTCACCTCCTTCTCATAGTTGTTGGTAGGCTATTGGCTGGTGGCTTCACTTAACAATGTTTTTCTTTTCCTTTTACAGAGAGAGAGAGAGACAGAGAGAGAGAGAGAGAGAGAGAGAGAGAGAGAGAGAGGGAGAGGGAGGGAGAGAGAGAGAATGTCTATGCATTTCTAATGCTTTTACTTTGGTTCTTTTTCTTTGGTCATTTTGCCCTTTTCTGATATGTTTGTTTTCATTTTATCTTACTGTATTTCATTATGATTCCTTAGGTCTTTGTTTTCTAGTAAGAAACAGAAAGGATCTGGATCCAAGTAGGGGATATGGAAAAAAACTGAGGGGAGTGAGGGGGGCACCAATCAGAATATATTATGAAATATATGTATGAAAAAGTTTATGTTCAATAAACTGAACAAAAAGAGAACAATAAACCCATTAAAACCTATTGTCTTTGAGATCCAGACAGTATTCTCAAAGGAGGAAACACAAATGGTTGAGAAACACTCAGATAAATGTTTGACATCTTTAGTCATCAGGGAAATGCAAATCAAAGGTACTTTGTTTTTTTGACTTTTCTTGTTTTTCTCTTTCTTTCTTTCTTTCTTTCTTTCTTTTTTTGATATTTTATTTACATTTCAAATGCTTTCCCCTTTCCAAGTCTCCCCTTTGGAAACCCCCTATCCCATCCCCCCAACCCTGCCGCTGTGATGGTATTACCCCACCCACCCACCCACCCACTCCTGTCTACCCTCCCTGGCATTCCCCTACACTGGGGCATCTAACACCCTCAGGCCCAAGGGCCTCTCCTCCCACTGATGGCCAACAAGGCCCTCCTTTGCCACATATGTGGCCAACACCATAGGCCCCTCCATATGCATTCTTTGGTTGGTGGTCCAGTCTCTGGGAGCACTAGGGGACTTGACCAGTTGACACTGTTGCTCCCTCCACGGGGTTGCAAACTCCCTCAGCTCCTTCAGTCCCTTCTCCATCTCCTCCATCTGGGACCCCACGTGTTTGTTCTTTCCTGACTGAGTTACCTCACTCAGGATGATATTTTCAAGTTCCATCCATTTGCCTGTGAATTTCATGAAGTCATTGTTTTTAATAGCTGAGTAGTATTCCATTGTGTAAATGAACCACATTTTCTGTATCTATTCCTCTGCTGAGGGATATCTGGGTTGTTTCCAGCTTCTGGCTATTATAAATATGACTGCTATGAATATAGGGGAGTGTGTGTCCTTATTACATGTTGGAGCATCTTCTGGGTATATGCCCAGGAGTGGTATAGCTGGGTCCTCAGGTAGTATTATGTCTGCCAAACTGATTTCCAGAGTGGTTGTACCAGATTGCAATCTCATGAGCAATGGAAAGTGTTCCTCTTTCTCCACATCTTCGCCAGCATCTGCTGTCACCTGCGTTTTTGATCTTAGCCATTCTCACTGATGTGAGGTGGAATCTCAGGGTTCTTTTGATTTGCATTTCCCTAGTGATTAAGGATGTTGAACATTTCCTTAGGTGCTTCTCAGCTCTTCAGTTTCCTCAGTTGAGAATTCTCTGTTTAGCTCTCTTCCCCATTTTTGATAGGGCTATTTGGTTCTCTGGAGTCTAACTTCTTGAGTTCTTTGTATATATTGGATATTAGCCCTATATTGGATGTAGGATTGGTAAAGATCTTTTCCCCATCTGTTGGTTGCCTTTTCGTACTATGTACAGTGTCCTTTGCCTTATAGAAGCTTTGCAATTTTATGAGGTCCCATTTGTCAATTCTTGATCTTAGAGCATAAGCCATTGGTATTCTGTTCAGGAACTTTTCCTCTGTGCCCATGAGTTCAAGACTTTTCCCCACTTTCTCTTCTATTAGATTCAGTGTATCTGGTTTTATGTGGAGGTCCTTGATCCACTTGGACTTGAGCTTTATACAGGGAGATAGGAATGGACCAATTTGCATTCTTCTACATGTTGACCTCCAGTTGAGCCAACACCATTTGTTGAAAATGCTGTCTTTTTTTCCACTGGATGGTTTTGGCTTCTTTGTGAAAGATCAAGTGACCATAAGCATGTGGGTTCATTTCTGGGTCTTCAATTCTATTCCATTGATCTACCTGCCTGTCACTGTACCAATACCATGCAGTTTTGGCTAGAAGAGCCATTGGGATGTTAAGAGCTCTGTGGGGTGTTCTGTAGGAGCTTGGAAGATAATGTTGAGAACACTGCAGAAGATGGAGGCCTGGCTTTTGAAATTTCAGAGGGAAGATTAAAGACTCTTATCAGGGCTGTTGCTATTTTGACTATGAAGATTCTGTGGTTTTGGTTAGCTGGGGCTAAAAAAATTAGCTGTGATTAACAAGATACCAGAACTACTAAAGCAAAACAATTGCATTGCTGGGACTATTGATGCTGAGTAGCTTGAGCTAAGATATTAGGGGTGATTAAGAAGAGACCAGCATCATTGGGGTAAAATCTTCTGAGAAGTGTTTTTTGAGAGCACAGAGGCTGCATTCCAGAGATAGCCAGGGTTGTACCTTGAGCTGTGGCAGGATTTGGTAATGTGTAAGATTACCAAGTGACACTGGTTTTGAAGGTATGAAGGAGTCATGAAGAGCAGCTGAGGCCTGGGCACTGTGAGAGGCCACAGTAGGCCATTGGTAAAGGTGCAGCCTCAGTTGTAATTCCAGGACTCAAGGGGTCATGCAAAGGAGGTGAGGCTTGGCACCATGAAGAAAGCCTATGAGAAGCTGTTGGCAAGCCTAGTTGTAGTGGAAGACAGCAGTGTGTTAGAGATGCCAGTACCATGAGATGCACCAAGAACAGCAGCATCAGTGGAGTACAGGCATCTGGAGCTGTGTGTGCTACAAAGGGCAGATCTGGAGAAGTGACTCAAGCCCTTGGAGGAATCCAGAAGATCGTGAGTGGATCCCAGACATTGGATGGTTGGAGTTTGATTTTGCTTTTGATTGTGACTGTGCCCTGATATATTTTACCTCCTGAAGGAAGAAGGTATATTAGTGGAGCCCACAGTTAAGAGACTTTAAAATTTTAAGAGACTGGATGTTTAAAAGGGACTGAAATGTTAATATGTATGAATTTGGAAAAACTGTGGGATTTTAAAGTTATTTAGATCTTGGGGATGAATAAGGAAGTAAGGGTCAAGGCTAATTGGTGATGCATTTGTATGTCAAGTTGACAAGGGGTCAATTGTACTGGCTAGTTTTGTGCCTCAACTTGACACAAGCTGAAGTTATCACAGAGAAAGGAGTCTCAGTTGAGAAAATGCCTCCATGAGATCCAGCGGTAAGGCATTTTCTCAATTAGTGATCAAGGGGGGTGGGCCCCTTGTGAGTAGTACCATCTGTGGGCTGGTAGTCTTGGGTTCTATAAGAAAGCAGGCTGAGCAAGCCAGAAGCAAGCAAGCCAGTAAGCAGCATCCCTCCATGGCCTCTGCATCAGTTCCTGCTTCCTGACCTGCCTGAGTTCCAGTCCTGACTTCCATTAGTGATGAACAGCAGCATGGAAGTGTAAGCTGAATAAACCCTTTCCTCCCCAACTTCCATCTTGGTCATGTTTGTGCAGGAATAGAAACCCTGACGAAGACACACACAAACATAAAAATAACATCGAAAATACTCTAAGTCAAGTAATTCATACCATAGAAGACAAATATGCTATGTATTCACTTATATGTGGATATTAACTGTTAAGTCTTTGATAAGCAGGCTATAATCCCTTTAACCACAAAGGTTATATATAGAATAAGGGTCTGGATGATTTGATCACAGTAGGCAGGGCAAATAGAACACATTGTTATGGCTGAATAGGTCAGGGTAAAGTGGGACAGGAGGATTAGCAGGGAGGAGGAAGGATGAGAATTGTGAGGGAGGGAATATGAGGAGAGACAGCTGAAGTTAAGGGCCACTTGAGTGGAAATCTAATATAGTGGAGGCCTCCTAAAATGTATACATAGGCAATCTAAATAAAATCACCATATAATGTAAGGGGGGGTGTGGAACCCCAACTGGACATCTCTTGTTACTTTCTATTCCAGGAATTGGTTATATCTAATTGAGTCGTTGCCAGAGGGGCCCCATAGAAACTCCTAAAGGATCCAGGCTATTGCCAAGGTTATTTATTCGTTGCTCTCCACAAAATGATGCCCTATTGCCGAAGATAATACCTATACAACTTGTTGAATTTGAGCCTTTCTTGAATGCTGATCTAGAGCCTTCCCCCTATGGACTAGTGTTCACTGTACTAGAAGGTACTCTGCTAAAGGAGAAAAGTAAACACCAGCCCAGCTACAAACCCTTTGAAATGTAGTGGTGACCTACATGCAAGTGGCTTTAGTGCAATAGTGGCACAAAGTCTGTGGGAGTAACCAACCACTCTCTGATTAGATTTAAGGCCTGCTCCATGAGATGGAACCCATACCCAAATCTGCTCTTTGGCCAAGAATCTAAGACTAGATAGGGCATGGACCTAGGGGAAAACTTAATAAAGACTATAATTCTGCTAAAGTGGTCTAGCAGCAAAATGATCCTTAACAACATTGTACCATACTCATAGATCAGTGTCATCAAAGTCATCACCAGAGAAGCTTCCTTCTACAGAAGATGGGAATAAATACAAAGATTCACAACTAGAAAGTGTGTAGAGAATGAGAGATCTTAGAGTAGTTGGTCCTAAATAGGATGTCTCCACCCATTTCTTCTCAGATATCAGGAAACTGCAGAAGAGGCAGAAAGAGTATAAGAGCCAGAGGGATGGAGGACACTAAGGAAACAAGGCTTTCAATCTAGCAGGAGTAATACACATGTGAATCACAGAGACAGTGGCAACATGTGCAGGGCCTGCGCAGGATTGGGCCATATGAGGTCCTGGTACTGAAAGAAGTGGACACATGCCTCTCTTCCTAACCCAGAAGCTGTCTGTAATTGATAACTACTCACAAGTGAAAAGTTAATTTTCTGTGAGTTTCACAGGATATACCACTCTTATGGCCAGGCCCTATGCCCAGCCGTAGATGGTCAATACAAAATAAACTAATTTTTAGAGGTTTTTTTTTGTCTTTTTGTTTTTTGTTTTTCTTTTATTTGTTTGCTTGTTTTTCCCCATAATGCTTTGGACTGTTTTTCTTTTTCTTACCCTACATGTTTGGTTTTTTTTTTATTATTATTATTTTGCTCATTATATTATGGTTCTTGATTTTGTGTTTTTAGGGGATTCTCTACATCTATATGTGTTTCTTGTGCTTTCTTTGGCTCTTTTGTTTTTCTGTTCCTTGTTTGTTTTGTTCTATTCATGTTTGTTTATTTTTATTTTATCTTATTCTTTTTTGCAGAGAAGCCTGATTTTTTTGTTTTGTTTTGTTTTTCTGGTGAGAAAAAGGAAGATTTGAGTGGCTGGAGAGGTGGAGAGCATCTGGGAGGAGTTGTGGGGGAGGTGGACCATAGACAGAATATATTCCATGGGGGGGGGAACCCTACTTTCAATTTAAAAAACAAAAAGGAATTGCAAAAAAGAAATCTCATCCACAAAGAGGTTTACAAGAAATATAATACTTTAATAATATGTATAAATGTAATATTACTTACTGCTTATACCATGTATGGAATTTGGATTCATAGCTTCTTCAGAAAAAATAAAATAATACAGAAACAAAACAGATGAGATGGAGAAATGTTGAGAAGAATGTTAGGATGTTTATACTTTGGACAAAAAAGATTAAAAAGAAAAAATTAGATAATGATGGGATTTCATACAATAAAATAGTTTACTTTAAAAATGAAAGGTAAAAAATTAAAACCAAGTTCAAGTAAGTTTTCAAGGTTTGACAGGGGTAAGACTTAATATGATATATGTTTGATGCTTAAAGGCTTATAAAATTGCCAATGCCAAATTTCAGTATCTAAGTTAAAACCAGTCCATGATTCTCTGTTCACAACAAGGTTATGTTAAGTATTGAGCAGTTCTTAGTATGTGTGCTGTTGTTTGTCAGCTTGACATAAGTTAGGGTCATCTGGGAAGACAGAACACCTCATTGAGAAAACACTTCTATCAGAATGCCTGTAGGCATGTCTGTGGGCACATGGTCTTATTAATGATTAATATAGGAGAGCCCAGTCTTTGTAGCCCTGACTTATATAATGAGGCAAGCTAAGAGAACCTTGGAGGGCAAGCCAGTAAGCATTGTTCATCTGTGCCTTCCTACTTTAAGATTCTTGCCTTGCTTCCCTGCTCTGACTTCACTTCATGGTAGAGCGTTTCCAACGTTGTTCGTCACAGTGTTTACCACAGCAGTGGACACTAAACTAATGCAGAAGTTGGTACTTGGTTCATGAGGTATTGCTGTGACAGACCTGGCCCTGTTGTTTCTGGGAGGATTGTAGAAGCCTTTTGGACTTTGGGATGAAAGCGTTCAGAACTTGATGAGCTGCTGTTTTGGGAACCAGGAAGATAATGGTGTGAGAAATGCAGATGATAGAGGCCTGCTGGTGAGGTTTCAGAGAAAAGTTTGACAGTTCTTCAAAGATTATTAAGTCTCTTCACGTGCTGTTTTTTGTACTAAGAGCCAATAGTTTCTGCTCATCTGGGGCTGAAGAATCAGTTGTGATTAACACGAGATTAGCACCACTGAAGTGAACTCTTTACTGGGGTGGTTAGTTGATGCTGGTTAGCTTGGTGTGAAAAGAATCAGCTGTGATTAGGAGACCAGCATCATTGTGTTGAAATCTGGAATTATTCTCTCAGGGTTAGCACACAGAAGCAATGATCCATAAGAGTTCAAGACTGAATCTCTTGCTAGTAACTGAACTTGATAATGTTTAAGAGTCTCCCAAGTGGTATTGGTTTAGGTTGCATAAGAGCTTCAGGAATAAGGGGGTCATGGAGAAATGGGACTTTGCACCATTAAGCAGGGTCAGAGTCCTGAAGAGGGCTTAGGAGAGGCTATTGGTAAAGTCTCAGCTGCAGTGGAAACTCGAGTATGTCGGAGATGCTAGTATGATCTGATGATCACTAAAGATAGCAGCAGCATGGTGTAGAGACAACCTGAACTCATAAGAGAAGCCGTGTGTGCTGTAGAAGGTAGAGCCAGAGACGTCGCTGGCAAGTCCCTCTGGAAGCCCAAGTGGCATACCTTCATTATATGCATTATATGTAATTATAGATAAATAAAAATAATTTGATTCCTTGTGGCTTTTTCAAACATTTGTAGTGTTGTTTCCCATACATGTTCTTCTTTTGTATCAGCCTCCTTCTCAATGAACTGTGCCCCTCCCATTTCCCTATCATATCATTGTATCCCATGATTCCCCTCTATACTGTTCCTTGGTACTTAAGAAAAAAAAAAAAGTCTAATTTCTGCCTTTACTGCAGACTAAATATATTTGTGTTGCCTAGTTGTATGTCAACTTGGCACAAGCTAGAGTCATTTGGGAAGTGGATTATTGAGAAAATTCCTCCATAAGATTTACCTGCACTTCTGTGTGTAGTACATTTTACATTTACATACTGATTGATATGGGAGGGTTCAGCACATGTGCACAGTACCATCTCTGAGTAGGTGGTCACGGGTCTATAAAAATGATCAAGACATGAGGAACAAGCCAGTAAGAAGCACTTCTCCATCACCTCTGCATCAGTTCTTGCCTATAGGTTCCTGCCCTGCATGAGCTCCTGCCCTGACCTCCTTCAGTGATAGTCACTAATGTGGAAGTGTAAACAAAATAAACTATTTCTTCCCCAAGCTGCTGATTGTCAGTGTTTTATCACATTAATAAAAACCCCAACTTAGACAATACTCATATCTAAATATTTGGAACTAAGAACCAAAGATGAGATAGAACACACAATATTTATCCATGCAGGCTTGAGTTATCTCACATAGTGTAATATTTTCTATTTCCATTCATTTTTCTGCAAATAAATTCATTTATCTGCAAATTTTATGATGTCATTTTTATTTATAGCTGAATAGCATTCCATTTTGCATATAGACCATTTTATTATTCTTTCACTCAGTTTAAGGCCATTTATGTTGTTTTTCTTCCCTAGCTATTGAGAATATAGTGGCAATGACCACAGCTGAGCAAGTAGGATGTTGAGTCTTTGGGGCATCTGCCAAGAGTGGCATCGCTGGGTCATATGGGAGATTTATTGTTAGTTTTCTGAGATTTTCCCACCCTGGTTTCCATAGTGGCTGCATCAGTTTGCAATCCCACTAGCAGTGACTAAGGATTCCTGTTTGCCCACCACCTCTCCAGCATTTCTTGCAGGTGGTGTTGTTGATGTTAACAATGCTGGCTGATGAGGGTAAAATGAAGTCTCAAAGTTGTTTTGATTTACTCTTCCATAATTGCTAAGAACAATGATCATTTTAAGGATATTTTTTAGCCATTTTTATTTATTCATTTGAGAACTGTCTGTTTGGATCTATAGTCCATTTTTTAGTTGAGTCAATTTTTGACTCTTTGTTTTTAGAGTTCTTTGTATGTTTTGGATATTAATCTTCTGTCAAATGTAGAGCTGGCAGAGATCTTACCCACTGTAAGTTTTCTTTTCACTTGATTGATTGTTTTCTTCGCTGTCCAGAAGCTATTTAGTTATATGCTGTTCCATTTGTCAATTGTTTGCCTTAATTCCTGGGCAAATGGATTATTCAGAAAGTCCTTTCTGATGTGTTTATAAAAATATAAAGAGATATATTTATGGAGGTATAGGGAGGTAGGGAGGTGTGGGAGAGGGGCGTGCCTCAGCAGGCCCAAGCCCAGGCATCCCTTCCCCCTGAGGGACCAGCCACACTCGAAGGTATAGTATAGAATAGAGTTTATTCAGGGCATGGGGAGGGGAGTTAAGAGGGTAGCAGAGGCAGAGAAAGGCAGATAGAGGGAGAGAGAAGTAAAAGAGTAGAGAGTAGAGAAGTGGAGAGGCCGGCCATGACCACATGGAGGGGGGGAGAAAGGGAAAGGGGAGAGGTAAGGGATAAGAGATGCAAGGGAGAGGCAAGAGCAAGAGATAAGAGAGAGGAGAGGCAAGAAGCCCCTTTTATAGTGGGCCAGACCACCTAGCTGTTGCCAGGCAACTAGGGGGAGGAGCATACCTGGCTATTGCCAGGTAACTGTGGGGTGGAGTTTAGACAGTTATGCTGACATTCCCCCATTTTGGTTTAATTAAAAAGAAAAATCAGAAAGAGGCAATGGCAAAGCAGGAATAGGGTCGTCGTAATATCTGACTGCTTCATACTAGCATTGGGGGCAACATGACTCTGGGGAACCTAGAAGAATGGAGGTGGGGGATGTTTGTCCTTTCATAGGAGAATTGGCTGTTTCCTTGCTGTCCAGGGTCTGTGGAGCTGTCTGAAGATAGCTCAGAAGCAACAGGTCCAGTAGAAGCGTCTGTGTCTGAGAGGAGATTGGAGCATCTGAAGGTTGCTTCTCTGGAGCTGTCCTGGGTATAGTAAACATCTGGACTTGACAAGATGTTGAAACACATTATTATAGGTAGAGAAATAAGGTTAAGATCATTTGGGAGAAAGTAAAAAATATTCTTAAAGATGTCCATTTTAAACCCAGAGGAATCCCCCCCTTTGGAATAGGTAGTAAGTGGGAACTTTGGGCAGATGTACTTATCTGGATGGAATCTATTCGGTCCATGAGAGGCAGATCTGAGTGGATTTTCTGTAGCTTATAAGTTTATAAAAGAGATAACAACGTGAGTTAACAACATGAACAGTCTTTAGGATGAGCCTTTTGTGGAGCAGAAGGGACAAGATTAAAAGGTTGAAAACGCTGGATCGTAGAGTGGAATGTTTTATTAGAGTCAGGCAAATTATAGGAACTTAGATAACATTAGGGCAGTGGCATAGCAAGAGGAAGGTAAGGAGATAGCAGATTCCATCTGTGAAAGCTTAGCTGTCCATGTTGTCAGAATCTGAGGAATAAACAGCAATCTAGCAATTAGATTATTTTAAAAATGACAGAGTCCACTGGTCAACAGTTCCCTGGTCTCTGTGGCAACTCGGGCAGAGTCAGTCTGGCTTTCAAATGCAGAAGACACAGGGCTTTTTCTCTGTGGAATGGATACACGTGACGTGGGAATTAAGCTTACCTTGGTTTAGTAGCCAAGCCCCTTGACCCAAAGTATCTCATTTTGTCCACTGTGTTTTCAGTGACTGTCATATCATAATCTAGGTAGTATACTGCAGCTGTGTCCACATCTTCTGAGACCAATTATTATCCTGGGCCAACTGTCAAGGACTTTGGGGATTCTGTCTGCTATAACTGAAGAATTAACAAACTCTGACAGGATGGAGAACTGTATACAATGGATATAACCGAATAGAATTTAACAGCGGGAGCAAAGAGACATACGGCTGGGGCCAGAACAAGGAAGCGGGCAGCAGTGGCGTGGGAAGAGAGGGAGAGAGGGAGAGAGTCCCTCGAGTGTGCTGGAAGGTGGAAACTCGATCAGGGATCAGGGACTGGCTGAGCAGGAGCCGGCTGAGGGAGCTGGGCAAGACAGACATAGGGCAGAGAGTGAGGGCTGGGGAGGCAGCAGAGTCCCTGGCAGGGGGTGGAGACAGAACTGGCTATTGCCAGGTAACTGTGGGGTGGAGTTTAGACAGTTATGCTAATGCTTTTCTAAACCTATATTTTGTAAGGCAATGCCTAAGGTGTTTGTTTGTTTTCCCTAGGACTTTAAGTATTTCAGGTTTCATAGGGAGGCCTTTGATCCATTTGGAGTTAGGTTTATAGATACTGGCCTAATTTCATTCTTCTACATGTGGACATCCAGTTTTCCCAGAAGCAGTGTTGAAGATGAACATCTTCTTCTCTCCATTGTATGGTTTTATTATGTTTGTCAAATATCAGGTGGCTGTGGTTATATGGACACATGTACTGTCTGTTCTGTTGGTCTGGATGTCTGTTTTCTGCAATATCACACTATGCTTATTACTGTGGCTCTGTCCTGTATCTTCATATTTGCAATGGTAATCCCTCCAGCATTATTCTTTTTGCCCAGGATTGTTTTGAGTAAGTATTGCATTTTCCTTGCATTCTTGCTGGCATGTGCTATCATTTCTTTATTGATTTTGGCTGTTCTGACTGGGGTAACATGGAATCCCAACATGATTTTGAATAGTATTTTAGTCTGTGCTCCATCTTTGTCCCTGCATTTTTATTTTTATTTATTTTTTTTAACACAGGACCAATTTTGGGTCAAAGGATTTGTAGGTGGGTTGGTGTCTCCATCCCTTCACTGGGGATGGGGGGTCCTTTCTGGCTATTGGAACTAGTCTCTTCAGATTCCATATACCCACTATTGGGCATTTCAGCTAATGTCACCTTCATTGACTCCAGGGAGCCTCCCTCATTCTGGGTCTCTAGGACTTCCTAGAGAATTGCCCAACCTCCCACCCATATTTCCCAGCTGCATATTTCCATTTATTCTCCTGGCCCTCTGGGATTCTCCGCTGTCTCTCCACATGCCTGATCCTGCCCCCTATTCTCCTCACTCTCCCCTCTCTCACTCAGATCCCTCCCTCCCTCTACTTCCCATGACTGTTTTGTTCCCCCTTCTGTGTGGGATTTAAGCATCCTCACTTGGGCCTTCCTTCTTGTTTAACTTCTTTGGTTCTGTGGGGTGTATCATGTGTATTCTGACCTTGTTGGCTAATATCCGCTTATCAGTGTGTACATACCTTGCATGTCCTTTTGGATATGGTTACCTTGCTCAGGATAATATTTTCAAGTTCCATCCATTTGCTGGCAAAATTCATGATGTCCTTGTTTTTAAATAGCTGAATAGTAGTCCATTATGTAAATGTACCATATTTTCTGTATCCTTTGGTTGAAGGACATCTGGGGTTCATACAATAGAGGGTTAATATCCAAAATATATACAGAACTCAAGAAAACCAAATAGCCCAATCAAAAATTGGAGAACAGAACTAAACAGAGAATTCTTAGTAGAAGAATCTCAAATGGCCAAGAAGCACTTAAAGAAATGTTCAACATCTCTAATCATCAGGGAATTGCAAATCAAAATGACCTTGAGATTCTACCTCACACCAATCAGAATGGCTAAGATCAAAACCTCAAGCAACAGCACATGCTGGTGAGGATGTGGAGAAAGAGGAACACTCCTTCATTGCTGGTGGCATTGCGAACTTGTACAACCACTCTGGAAATCAATCTGGCGGTTCCTCAGAAGATTGGAAATAGTTCTACCGGAAGACCCAGCTATCCCACTCCTGGGCATATACACAAAAGATGCTCTAACATGTAACAAAGACCCATGCTCCACTATGTTCATAGCAGCCTTATGTATAATAGCCAGAAGCTGGAAACAACCCAGATGTTATGTACCCCCTTTAAAATTCAGTTATTTGTTTTCTTGGTGTTCAGTTTTTCTTTATATTTTAGATACTAAATTTAGATACTTCTGTTAGATGAATAATCGGTAAAAATCTTTTCCCATTCTGTAGGCTGCTACATTGTCCACATACTGTGTAGAAGCTTTTCAACTTCATGAGGTCGCATTCATTAATTGTTATTCTTAGTGCCTGTGATATCAGTGTTCTCTTCAGAAAGAAATTTCCTGTGCCAATTAAGTGCAGAACTGTTCCTCTCTTTTTCTCTATCAAGTTCAGTGTATCTGACCTTACTGAGGTCTCTGGTCCATCTGGAAGTAAGTGTTGTGCAGGTTGATAAGTATGGATCTATTTGTACTCTACATGTAGCTGTTCCCTTTGGCCAGCACAAACTGTTAAAGATCCTCTTTTTCTCTCTTTCTTCTTCTTTTTTCCAATGTGTATTTCTGGCTTCATTATCAAAAGTCAGTTGTCTGTAGCTATGTGGATTTATATCTGGCTCTTCAATTCTATTCCATTAATCATCATGTTTGTTCTTATGCCAATAATATGGTTTTTTATTTCTATATCTCCATAGCACAATTTGAGGTTAGGGATGGTGATACTTCCCAGCCGTTCTTTTATTATTCAGGATTATTTTAGCTATCCTGGATTTTTGTGTTTCTATACGAAGTTGAAAATAATTTTTTCAGATTCTATGAGGAATTATTTTAGAATATTTATGGAGAGTGGTTGGGCTGTAGATTGCTTTTAATAGGATGGCTATTTTTACTATATTATTTGTACCTATCTATGAGCACAGAGGATCTTTCTATCCTTTGGTGTCTTCTCTGGGGCTGTGCTTTTACACTGGGACTTATACTTAGGAATGTGTTAGTTGGTTGTTATTTGTTCAGCCCCATTTCTTCTTTGAGATGGGTATGATTGTGATGGAGACCAGGTTGCAGCATATTTGAGGTGTCATTTTCTATGTTTAGACTGTGTTCAATGTAGTATGCTCTATCACCAGATCTTCCCTTAGGGTAGTTTTTCTGACTCCAACAGTTGGTCCCCTGATTCCTTGGTTCTACCTGACATCCTGCACTTTTTTTTTTTTTTTGGTACTTCTTAGAAGCCTTGACCCACTGCCAGGAGTTTCTCTGTAATGGATGGTCTTATACCTATATTCTGTTTTTAAGGACTATTCTGGAAAAGTATGTATGTTTTGCTACGTTTCTGGCCCCTATGCCTGATTTGCTTTTGACTCCTGCTGTCTTAGTGTGGCTCAGACTATTTTTCTGGCTGATGCTTCTGTTTGGAACTTACTCTGCATGTGAGTTCCTCTTACCTTTTTGAATGAGTTCCTGACACTTCTGTGTTGAGTGTATGCTTGTGCTTTGTGTTCCTTGTAGACTTAGCTTCTTTTGGCTTGGTTAAATACTATGTGCTATGTGAAATTACGTTGTAGAGAAAATGGGTGGTTGCTTATAGGTAGATAGCTGTAGTTAGTTTCTGCTAATGAACCTTGGTTAGTTGGTTGTAGTACAGTCTCAAACCTCAAGGGAACTTGTTGATGCTGCACAGATCAGTGGGAGCCAGGGGACAGGTTTTTCTTTTCATGGAGGGTGTTTGAAGGGTGTGTGGACTGAGTCAGGCTGCAGGCAAGCTTTTCTGGCCTCATGAGCATAGACTGATGATATGTGATGGCAGTTGAAATTGGCACACAATTTCTGGTCTCAATGGGATGGCCCAAGAGCATGTGTGAACTGGTAGCCGTGTAGCCTCTGACCTCACTGAGGTTGTACAATGGTATATGGGCTAACAGGATTTTGAAGGTGTATGGGTGTGTAGTCTGTGACCAAAAGGGGATAGTGTGAGGGCAGATGCGACAGTAGGAACCCTTTGTTTGTTTGTTTGTTTGCTTTGCTTTTAGTTTGAAGCAGGGCCTGGCAGAGCACAGACTAATCTTGAACTTATTATGTAGCTAAAGCTGGCATTGAACTCTTTGTCATTTTGTCTCTACCTCCCAAATGCCAGGATTAAAGGCAAGTGCTACCAGGTCTGGCTTTGGTTGCTATTTTTATTTAAGAACTATGGCAAGAAGGCATGTCCCTGGGAGAGTGAGAGTTTGAGATGACTTGTCACATTGTCTCATTGCATCCTTAGTCACACACACAGGGAGAAGAATGCTGACACTCAGTTGTCTTCTTTCCCTTCTTAGTCATGGAGCCTAGTTAATGGGTGGCTCGCACCCGTATGTAGGGTAGGTTTCCTCTCATTAAACCTCACAATTGTCCCCACAGACACACTCATTGGTAACTTTCATAGATGATTCGAAATCCAGTCATGTTGACATTCTAAATTAACTATCATCCAATTTTTTCTTAGGTTTATATGGACTACAAATGTTTGCAGTCAAATCATCTTTTAATTCATTGCTTTCGTTTTGTTCTCTATCCTTGATTTCTGGAAATTATTCTTTGTGCTAATATTTAAGAGCTATAATCCATATAAGGCATTGTTTCATTAAAACATTAACTTTGAAGAACCAGAATAGGCTCTAGTCACCTACAATATGCCAAATAAGGCCATTTCTCTCTTGAGTCAAGTGTAGCTTTCTATATGTGTCAGGATGTTCTCTTCTTGTTCAATGTAATTCGTATTTTCCTTTGGCTTTTAGATTGTTCCTAACTTCATAAAGCGTATTCAGACCAAAATCAAAGATCTTCTGCAGCAGATGGAAGAAGGGCTGAAGACAGCTGATCCTCACGATTGCTCTGCATACACTGGTTGGACAGGTGGGGTAGTAACCTCTATGTTCCATTACTGAACTATGCTATATAAGCTGAGACTTTGACATCCTCTCCTATTTTAAGATGCTGACCTTTATACCTTTGAAACATTAGACAGTTTTATTATGAGATGTTTTATAGTTTTGCTGTGAAGAAATACTGTCTGAAGGTTTAATCTTTAATATGTAGTATTTTTATAACATTATTTATTTAACCCAATGTACAGTAATGCAAGTGGGTGGTAAGAAAAGGCCTACTTTATGGTTTACTTTGTTGGTTTTAGTTTTATATTTTTCTGTGACAAGTTGTGATTAAATGGTTTCTCTGGTCTATTTCATAAATGATTACTTTGTTGGTTAATATACTTAAGTTGATTAAAATAATTTTAATTAAATTATTTATACACTTGACTATTTTATTTTAATGATGGATTTTTTTTAAAACATCATTTAAACAAAAAGTCATATAATTCAGGACCAAAAATATATGATCTCCAAATTAAAAAGCCATAACTAATTTTACATTTTTACTATTCTAACACTAGAATCCACTTCCTATATTCAGCTCTCCTTGGCAACTATCCCATGCTCTGGCACCTTCTGTATCTTGGGGTCCCCAATGCAGTTCACGGATTGTGCAATGGCCTCTCTGGGCCTCCATAATCTCCTCTGCTATACACCAGACATTAACTGTAAAGGAAAATTCCACAACCTCTCTAAATTATATTTGCATCAGCTTTGACTTGTTAATATTTGTTAGGCTAGGGAAATCCCTTGGTCATTTCCTTCTATAGATTGGCTGTGTGGGATTTCATCTGGTGGGTACCACTCCATTTAGCTTTCAGCATTTCTTCTAACTTCGCATGTCCCTGATCACAGAATTTGGTTTCAACACTACATTCCTTGGTGCTTTTTTTCTCCTCAAAGTATACATTTTGTTATTTTTTTCTTGCCTGCTCGCTCTTTTTCATTATAGATCTGTATAAAAATAGTCACTGATCATCATATAACAGTCGATGCTAGGTTATTTTGAAATCTTTGACAGTGACATTATTCCAAAACTCTTCAATTTAGACTTTGGTTAATTTTCAGGGCAAGGCTAAAAAGCAGCCACATTTTTCCAAAATATCTCAGAAATGATCTCTAATCCAGTTGCTATTTTTCCTCTCTGAAACCTCTTGAGCTGGGCCTCCATAGTCCACAGTGCTTTCAGCGCTACTGCTTTCCAAGCTCCTGCTAGGATAGCCCATTAAGCCCTACTAACAGAGTTCAATTGCTTTCCTAATCCTAAGCAACAAAGTCTTCCACATTCCTCTAAAACAGTGGCTCCCAACCTTCCTAAAGGTGTGACTCTTTAATACAGTTCTGCATGTTGTTGTGGTGGTCCCAACCATAAAATTATTTTTGTTGCTACTTCATAACCGTAATTTTACTATCATTATGAATCATAATGTAAATATCTGATCTATAGGATATTTGATATGTGACCCCTGTGAAAGGGTTGTTTGAGTCCAAAGGGGTCATGACCCACAGGTTGAGAACCACTGCTCTAGATAATAGCATGGTTGGTATTGTCACAGCAATATTCCAGTTTCTGATATCAACTTCTGTCTTAGTTGCTCTTCTATTATCAAGAGATACCATGACCAATCCAACTTATTGTGAAATGCATTTAACTAAGCACTTGTTTATAATTTCATAGGGTTAGTTCATGATCATCATGGCAGGGAGCATGGTAGCAGGCAAGCAGGCATGGCACTAGAGCCGAAATTGAGAGCTTATATCCTGATCCGTAGGTAGGTGGCAGAGAGACAGTGAGACTGGGCCTGGCATAGGCTTTTGAAACCTCAAAGCATATCCCAAGTGTCACCCCCTCCCCCTTCCATAAGACCACATGTCCTAATCCTTCCTAAATAGTTCTACCAGCTGAAGACCAAGGTGGTTCAAACACATTAGCCTATGGAAGTCATTCTCATGAAACTAGCTATACAAAAGTTCTGTCAGCTTAGAGATTCTCTCTGGTGATCTTTAGAAACTTATAGATGGCTCACTGGATTCTACAGGTGCACCATAGGGGTCAGTCAGAAGTGGAGGTGAGTGGGTAGAAGCTAGGTTTGGTGATTTATTAAGGTCAAGAACTCAGAATGCTAATTGGTCGTGGGGATTCTTGGTAGGTAGGGTTCCCTCACTCAGGATGATCTTTTTTAGTTCCACTCATTTGCCTGTAAATTTTATAATGTCATTGTTTTTAATAGCTGGGTTATACTCCATTGTGTAAATGTACCACATTTTCTTTAAACATTCTTTGATTGAGGGACATCTAGGTTTCCAATTTCTGGCTATTATGAATAAAGCTTCAATGAACATAGTTGAGCAGGTGTCCTTGTGGTATGGGTACTCCTTTGGGTAAATGCTCAAGAGTGGTATTGCTGGGTCTTGAGGCAGATCTTATCCCAATTTTCTGAAAAATGGCCAAATTGATTCCCATGTTTGCACTTCCACCAGCTGTGGAGGAATGTTCCCCTGGCTCCACATCCTTGCCAGCATGATCTGTACCTTGAGTTTTTGATCTTAGCCATTCTGATTGGTATAAGATGGAATCTCAGAATCATTTTGATTTCTATTTCTATGGTAGCTAAGGATGTTGCACATTTCTTGAAGTGTTTCTTGGCCATTAGAGAATTATCTGTTGAAAATTCTGTTTAGATATGTATTGCCATTTTTAAAGGGGTCATTAGGTTTGTTGATGTCTAGTTTCTTGAGTTATGCAGATATTTTAGATATCAGTACCTGTCAGATGTGGAGTTAGTGAAGATCTTTTTCCATTCTGTAGGTTGCCATTTTGTCCTTTTGATGATTTCTTTTTTCCTTACAGAAGGTTTTCAGTTTCATGAGGTCCTATTTATTAATTGTTAATCTTAGTGCTTGAAGTATTAATGTTCTGTTCAGTAAGTTGTCTTCTGTGCCAATACATTCAAGGCTATTCCCCATTTTCTCTTTTATTAGTATTAGTGTATCTGGTTTTATGATCCACTTGGACTTGAGTTTGTGCAGGGTGATAAGTATGGATCTATTTGCATTCTTCCACATGCAGATAGCCATTTAGACCAGCACCATTTGTTGAAGGTGCTTTCTTTTTTTCATTGTGTAATTTTGGCTTGGCAAAATTCAAGTGTCCATAGCATTTACTACTGTGTCTTCAGTTAGATTCCATTGATCAACCTGTTTTTATGCCAATACATGTGGTTTGTATGACTGTTGATGTGCAGTACAGCTTGAAATCAGGGATGATGATACCTCCAGAAGTTCTTTTATAATACAGGAGTTTTTAAAAGATATCCTGGGTTTGTTTTTTGTTGTTGTTGTTGTTGTTGTTGTTGTTGTTGTTTTTCCATATGAAGTTCAGTATTGTTCTTTGAAGATCTGTAAAGAATTGAGTTGGAATTTTGATGGGAATTGTGTTGAATCTGTAGGTTGCTTTTGGAAAGATGGCCATTTTTACTATGTTAACTCTACTGATCCATGAACATGGAAGATCTTTCCATTTTCTGATATCCTCTTCAGTTTCTTTCTTCAAAGATTTGAAGTTTTTGGCATATAGGACTTTTACTTGCTTGATTAGAGTTACACCAAGATATGTCATATTATTTGTGGTTATTGTGAAGGGTATTGTTTTCCTGATTCTGTTTTCAACTCATTTATCATTTGTATAAAGAAGGGCTAATGATTTATTTTTTTGAGTTGATTTTGTAACAGCCGCTTTACTGAAGGTTTTTTTTTTTTTTTTTTTTTTTCCAGCTATAGGAATTCTCTGGTAGAAATTTGGGAGTCACTTATGTGTACTATCATTTGCGAATAGTAATACTTTAATTCTTCCTTTTTAATTTGAATCCCCTTGATCTCATTAGTTGTCTCATTGCTCTAGCTAAAACTTCAAGTACTAAACTGAATAAATGCAGAGAGAGTAGACATCTTTAGCCTGTCCCTGATTTTAGTGGAATTGCTCTAAGTTTCTCTCCATTTAATTGATGTTGCCTATTGTCTTGATGTATATTGCTTTTATTGTGTTTGGATATGGGTCTTGTATCCCTGATCTCTCCAAGACTTATCATGAAAGAGTGTTGTATTTTGTCAAAGGCTTATTATAATGAAATGAACATGTGTTTTTTTCCGCTTTCAGTTTGTTTATATGGTGGATTACATTGATAGATTTTCATATGTTGAACAATCTCTGCTTCTCTTGGATAAAGCCTACTTGATCATGGTCAATGGTAATTTTGATGTGTTCTTCAATTCAGTTTGCAAGTATTTTTATTGAGCATTTTTGCATCAATGTTCATGGGAAATTGGTCTGAAAATGTCTCTCTCTTTTTTTTTTTTTTGGTGTGTGTGGTTTAGGTATCAAGGTGACTGTGGCCTTATAAAATGAATTGGTAATGTTCCTTCTGTTTCTATTTTGTGGAATAATTTCAGGAGTATTGGTATTAACTCTTCTTTAATAGTCTGGTAGAATCCTGCACTAAAACCACTTGGCCATAGGCTTTTTTTTTGGTTAAGAGACTTCTAATGACTGCTTTTATTTGCTTAGTGGTTATAGGTCTGTTTAAATTGTGTATCTGATTTTCACTTTACTTTGGTAAGCGGTATCTATCAAGAAAATTGTCCATTTCATTTAGATTTTCCAGTTTTGTGGAGTACAGTCTTTTGAAGTAAGACTTAATGATTCCTTAGATTTCTCTATTGTTATGTCCCCCCTTTCATTCTGAGTTTGTTAATTTGGATGTGTAATTCTCTCTCTGCCTTTTAGTTAGTTTGGCTAAGGGTTTATCTATCCAATTGATTTTCTTTTGTTTCATTGATTCTTTGTATTGTTCTATTTGTTTTTATTTTATTCAGACCTCAGATTGATTATTTCCTGCCCTCAACTCTTGAGTGTGCTTGCTGTTTTTGTTCTAGAGCTTTCAAGTGTGCTGTTAAGTTGCTAGTATGAGATCTCACTAATTTCTTTCTTTCTTTCTTTCTTTCTTTCTTTCTGTCTGTCTGTCTGTCTGTCTGTCTGTCTTTTTGGATATTTACTTGATTTATATTTCAAATGTTTTCCCCTTTCCAGGTCTCCCCTTCAGAAACCTCCTACCCATTCCCCCTCCCCCTGCCTCTATGAGGGTGCTCTTCTACTCACCTGCCTACTCCTGTCTTCCCTCCCTGGCATTCCCCTACACTGGGCTGTCTAACACCCTCAGGCCCAAGGGCCTCTCCTCCCACTGATGACCAACAGGGCCCTCCTCTGCCACATATGTGGCCAGCACCATGGGTTCCTCCATGTGTATTCTTTGGTTGGTGGTCCAGTCTCCAGAAGTTCTGGGAGGTCTGGCCAGTTGACACTGTTACTCCCTCCATGGGGCTGCAAACCCCCTCAGCTCCTTCAGTCCCTTCTCCAACTCCTCCATCCAAAATCCCATGCTCAGTCTAATGGTTGGCTGCGAGCATCCGCCTCTGTATTTGTCAGGCCCTGCCTGAGCCTCTCTGGGGACAGCTTATCATACCTCCATCAGCAAGCACTTCCCAGCATCCACAATAGTGTCTGGGTTTGGTGGCTGTATATGAGATGTATCCCCAGGTGGGGGAGTTATCTGGATGGCCTTTCCTTCAGTCTCTGCTCTTTGTCTCTATATTTCCTCCTGTGAGTATTTTCTTCACCCTTCTAGGAAACACTGAAGCATTCACATATTGTTCTTCCTTCTTCTTAGGCTTCATGTAGTCTGTGAATTGAATCTTGGGTATTCCAAACTTTTGGGCTAATATCCACTTATCAGTGAGTACATACCATGTTTGTTCTTTTGTGACTGAGTTACCTCATTCAAGATGATATTTTCAAGTTTCAGCCATTTGCCTGCGAATTTCATGAAGTCATTGTTTTTAATAGCTGAGTAGTATTCCATTGTGTAAATGTACCACATTTGAGATCTCACTAATTTCATTATGAAGGCACTTAATGCTATGAACTTCCCTCTTAGCATTGCTTTCATTATGTCCCATAAGTGTGGGTATATTATGCATTCGTTTTTATTGAATTCTAACCTTCTTTATTTCTGTCTTGATCTGGTAGTCATTCAGTAGAGAGTTGTTCAGTTTCTATGAGTTTGTAGGCTTTCTGTTGTTTCTGATTTTAAAGTCCAGCTGTAATCCATGGTTGTCTTGTAAGATACAGGGGGTTATTTCAGTCTTCTTGTATTTGTTGAGACTTGCTTTGTGATCAAGTATATAGTCAATTTTGGAGAAGGTTCCATGAGAAGAAGGTATATTCTTTTGTGTTTTTGTGAAATGCTCTGTAGATATCTATAAGGTCCATTCGAGTCATAATGTTTGTTAGTTCCATTATTTCTATGTTTAATTTCTCTCTGGATGACCTGTCCGTTGGTGAGAGTTGAGTGTTGAAGTCTCCCACTATTAATGTGTGTGGTTTGATGTGTGATTGAATCTTTAGTAATCTTTCCTTTACAAATGTTGGTGCCCTTGCATATAGGTCCAATTTATCTAGAATTGAAACATCCTCTTGGTATATTTTTCCTTTGATGTGTATGAAGTGTACTTTTCTATCTCTTTTTATTAATTTTGGTTGAACATCTTTTTTGTTAGATATTTAGAATGGGTACACCAGCTTGCTTTTTGGGTGTATTTGCTTGGAAAATCTTTTTCCAGTCCTTTACTTTGAAGTAATCTTTATCTTTGATATTGAGATGTATTTCTTGAATGCAGCAGAATGATGGATCCTGTTTTCACATCCTTTCTGTTAGCCTATATGTTTTTTGTTGGGGAATTGAGTCCATTGATATTGAGAGTTATTAATGACCAATGCTTGTTAATTCCTGGTTTTTTGATGCTGGTCATGGTGCTGGTGGTATATGTATGTCTGTGTTTGTGCGTGTGTGCGTGTGTGTGTGTGTGTGTGTGTGTGTGTGTGTGTTGTGTTTCCCTTTATTTGGTGTGAAATTATTTATTTCTTGTGTTTTCTTGGGGGTAGTTAACCTCCTTGGGTCAGAATTTTATTTCTAATGTCTTCTGTAGGATTGGATTTTTGTATAGATAATGTTTTAATTTGATTTTGTCATAGAATATCTTGTTTTTTTTCCATCTAAGATGATTCAGAGTTTTTCTGGGTATAATAGTCTGGGCTGACATCTGTTGTATCATAGAGTCTGCAAGATCTATGCCCAGGTCCTTCTGGCTTTTAGAGTCTTTGTTGAGATGTTAGGTGTAATTCTAAAGGTTGGCCTTTATATGTTTTTGACCTTTTCCCCTTGCAGTTTTTAATATTCTTTCTTTGTTCTATACATTTAGTGTTTTGATTGCTATGTGGCAGAAGGATTTTCTTTTCTAGTCCAATCTATTTGGTGTTCTGTAAGTGTCTTGAACATTTATAGATATCTCTTTTCTTAGATGAGGGAAATTTTCTTCTATGATGTTATTGAAAATATTTGTTGGGTCTATGAGTTGGGTTTCATCTCCTCCTTCTGTTCCTATTGTTTGTAGGTTTGTCTTTTCCATAGTGTTCCATATTTTCTAGAAGTTTTATGTCAGGAACTTTTTAGATTTAACATTTTCTTTGATGATGTATTGATAACTTCTATTGTACCTTCTAAGCCTGAGATTCCCTCCTTCTTTTGTAGTCTGTTGGTGATGCTTGTATATGTCATACCTGTTTTCGTACCTAGATTTTCTGTCACCAGGATTCTATCTGTTTGTGTTTCTTTATTTCTTCTATTTTCATTTTCAGGTCTTGAACAGTTTTATTCATTTCCATTAACTGTTTGCTTTTTTGATATTTCTTTAAGGGAATTTATTCATTTCCTTTTTAAGGTCTTCTTATCTTCATAAGATTGAATTTAAGATTGAATTTTCTTATGCTTCAGCTGTATTGGAATATGTAGAGTTTGCTGTAGGATAGCTAAGTTCTGGTGGTGCCATATTGCTCTGGCTCTTGGTTGTATTCTCATGCTGACCTCTAGTAATCTGCCTTTTGGGAGTTATAGGTTCAGGGGCTTATTTCTGATTTTTATCTTTGTTAGATGAGTGGGGTTTTGTTTTTGTTTTTGTTTTTGATGTTTTTCCCTTTTGTTTCTATTTCCTTTATGATCTCATGGCCTGAGTGACCAGAAATTCTGATGACCAGTGATTCTTCAAGTCTGGTAGTGTGTTTCTGCTGGCTTTTTTTTTTTTTTTTTTTGCCTGTGATCTCTGGTGCTTTGGGTGCCAAGGTTGCCTCTGAGGTCTTAGAACCAGTGTGGCCTCTGGGAAAGCAGAGGTCTCCTGCAGTAGTTTTGGGGCGGAATATGGAGCCCAGGTGAAGAGGTGTAGCATAAGGCTGTTGGGTGTGCTGTAAGGGGAAGTTCGCAGGCATAGGGCTTAGGGTAAGGTCTTACCTCCGATCCCTGGTGCTGTTGTCACTTCCAGGAAAGCAGCTGGAGTTGTGAGCCTGAAAAGGGAACCCAGGGGATGAGGTGCAGTTCATTGCTGTTGTCTGTGCTGTAAGGAGAGTTGGCAGGCATTGGACATAGGGCAGGGTTTTATATGGGGTTCCTGGTACTTTTGTGGCCTCCAAGAAAGCAGACTGTGTCCAACATGTAATAAAGACACATGTTCCCACTATGTTCATAGCAGCCATATTTATAATAGCCAGAAGCTGGAAACAACCCAGATGTCCCTCCACAGAGGAATGGATACAGAAGATGTGATACATTTACACAGTGGATTAAAACAATGCTATTAAAAACAATGACTTCATGAAATTCGTAGACAAATGGATGGATCTTGAAAATATCATCCTGAGGGAGGTAACGCAGTCACAAAAGAATGAACATGGTATGTACTCACTGTTAAGAGGTTATTAGCCCCAAAGTTTGAAATACCCAAGAGTCACTTCGCAGCAACAGTAGTTCTGAGTGTGACGTCCCAAATGGAGGGTTTGGAGAAAGGACTGAAGGAGCTGAGGGAGTGTGCAGCCCCAGGGAGGTAGCAACACTGGCAACTGACCTGACCCCCCATATTTCTGGATACTGATCCACCAACTAAAGAATACACATGGAGAGACCCATGGTGCTGGCCACATATGTGGCAGAGGATGGTCTTGTTATCCGTCAGGGGGAGGAGAGGCCCTTGGGTCTGAGGGTGTTAGATCCCTGAGTATAAGAGAATGACAAGGAGGAAAGATGAGAGTGGGTGGGTGGGTGGGTGGGAGGGTGGGTTGGAGAATATCCCCATATTGGCAGGGGGAAGGCGGAGGGAATGGGGAGGTTCCAAAGGGGAGATCTGAAACATTTGAAATGTAAATAAAATATGAAAAAAAAAAAAAGAAAGCAGACTGTGTTATTGTCCAGAAAATGGAACTCATAACCCAGGAGTTAAAATAAGCTCTTAAAGCAAATCATTTTCTAAAGGGTTTCTGCAAAGATCTTTCAATAGAACTCCTGGTTCTTGTCTTTGGTGAGGGAGGACATTCATAGAGAGTCTCAGAGTATCCCGTTCTGGCTTTAGAGTCACTATCATGTAGTTGAGAATGTCTTTGAACTCCTGACACTGCTGTGTCCATTTGTCATATGCTAAGCCACCAAATCTGGCTTCAGATTTCTATTTCTATATTTAAAAAGAGGTTGGTGACAGGCTGCTCCTGCTGTCTCGGTTCTGCCACATCATGCAGTATTCCCTAAGTGGGGATCTGACTCACTGGTTACAGGCTCAACTGCTTAATGAGGAAAGGGGAAAAAAAATGAAAAATTGCAGAAAATTAGAAAGGAGGCATAACATCTAGAAAAGTATTCATTTACTGTGGGATCACAGAAGGAAATGATTTGAGAAGAAGCATAAGAAAAGAGGTACATTAGCTTGAGATAAAGAGAAGATTGAAGCTAGACTGGGTATGAATGGGAACACGGAGTGAGTGACTGGAGCAATAGTGTGTCTTGTGTCTTTTCTTCTCTAACAGTAAAATGTGGACATACTGTATCAGGCTAGTTAACCCTGCTTCTTGGCTTTTTCCACCCTAATTTTTGTGTCTTTTCCTTTTCAGCATTTTCAGTTTTCTGAAATAAATTATATTTTTTCTTGTTATTGTTTATGTTGTCCATTTCAAAATACAGAATGTTTGTAGAAGATGTTTCTGTAGTTATAAAATGCTCCCCGAGGGTAAGAAGGAAGACAGTAATGCTTTTCTTTGGGGGGTGGGGATCATTCCAGGCATAGCACTTTTGTACCTGCAGCTGTACCGGGTCACTGGTGAACAGACCTACCTGCTCCGATCCCTGGATTACGTGAAGAGAACACTCCGAAATTTGAGTGGGCGTAGAGTCACTTTCCTTTGTGGAGATGCCGGGCCCCTTGCTGTGGGAGCTGTGGTATATCATAAACTCAAAAGCGAATGTGAGTCCCAGGAATGCATCACAAAGTGAGTTTTAAAAGTTGGAAATGTCTCCAAATGTTTCGTTGAAGAATTATTGTGCAAAGATGTTCAGCAATTAAATTATTTTCTAATCTGCAATGGCAAACACATCTCTCTGAAAACTGAAGTATGTTAGTTTAGTAGTGGGACCATGTGCACTTTTTCTATATATACATGAGTGTGTCTTAATTTCATTGGGACTTTAATATTCATTTCTAAACAATTTTTGGTTGTCTTCAGTGAATGAAAGTGAGAACACACCCATGAAAATAGTTTGAGAATATCTAACCCTGAGTTCAGTCTTTAGCTCTTAGTTATGGTGATGAGGGAATGACAGACAGACTGTGAAGATTTTTGCAGTGGGCAGTTTATATTGTTCTCAAACAAGCAGAAAACAAGTCCCGTCTTTGGGTCTAGTATCTGACATGTGCAGACATTCGATGTTGCTGAAATATGGAGTGACTTAGTCTTGCCTAGGTAGTAACCACATCTCAGCCCCATCTTTACGTGCATTTTACGTCACTCCACATC
>JADRCH010000087.1:4243703-4256365 GCA_019843965.1 Rhynchomys soricoides | reverse complement strand
CCACATCTCAGCCCCATCTTTACGTGCATTTTACGTCACTCCACATCTGAGCCCCATCTTTATGTGCATTTTACATCACTCTTTTCTAACACTAGATTTTAAAGTATGAACTCTGTTTTCACTGTAGGATTTAGAGTAATAGAAAGATGGAAATTTTGGGCTGAAAGAATCTTTTTCAAAGCTGGAGATTGCATTCAGGACCTCATATACCTTTAACACTGACTTATATATCTATCCCATATGTTTGTGTTAAGTTATTATTTAAAGCAGGAATCAGCAGAGAGGTTTTGATTGTTTTATGAATTGGGGTTCATAATTGAGAGATTTTTAGAAATTTTCTGGCATAATGCTATGTCTTGTTGGTTAGACTTCTACAGATGCATAGAACTATTGTCTGTCAAGAATCAGAGCTTCCTGATGAGCTGCTGTATGGACGGGCAGGGTACCTGTATGCCTTACTGTACCTGAACACAGAGATTGGCCCCGGCACTGTTGGTGAGACAGCTATTAAAGAGGTATTGTGGGCCTACTGGACCTACTGGTACTCAAAACTGTCTGTTAGCATGCAGTTATGTTAACACCCAGCTTCTGCTTCTAGGTGGGAGTAATTTTTTAAAGGCATCTCATAAAATGTTTTCTAGAAACAACTATGTATCTTCTCAAAGATCTTTTTTAAAAAAAAACCATGAACTTTATTGGTTAGGTTATATTTCATTAGAACTAAACTGTTCAACATCAAAAACTCAGAAGGAGATGATCATGATTTGGTGTGCATGGTCTTTCATTTTATTCTCCTGATCTCTACATGTGCCCTTATCCACATGACCAGATAAATTTAGCACTCTTAGCCTGCTTGGAAAAGGAGAAGAAACAGCTTCCTTTGTCAGGGATTTGTTTACAAGATGCTCACCTCATGTTTGCTTGCATCTCATTCTAAAAACGTAGATGACTGGCTAGAAGGCCAGATGCCCATGTAAAGTGAAGTGAGTCTTTGTCACATAGTTGTAGACATTTGTCCATAACACAGAAGACCACATAGCTCCTCCCTCAACAGTGAAGCTAGTGTTTATACTCTGTCTTAGAGCTGTAATTGCTGTCTTTTAGGGAAAACGTTATAGCTCTGAAGCAAGTAAGAGGTTTAGAATAGTTTTTAACAGGAAGTGTATAGAATTTAGTCAACCTTTCATACTAACAACTTCAATTCCATAGGTAGACTTCTTACATGTTTTTCTCCTCAGGCATTATTTCCTGGTTTCTCTCTATTTGAGTTTATTAAATAAAAGTAATTATTAGATAATGGCTACTTAATTTTTTTATTTAATAATCTGTGTTCTCTTACACTTTCTTAATTATAGTAGATGCTTGTAACTTGTTTTGATTTCTGATGTCGTCTTGTCTCTGTAGGTAGTCACTGCTATTATTGAATCGGGAAAGAGTCTATCAAGGGAAGAAAGGAAAACTGAGCGCTGCCCCCTGTTATATCAGTGGCACAGGAAACAATATGTTGGAGCAGCCCATGGTATGGCTGGCATCTACTATATGTTAATGCAGGTATGTGATAATTGTCTGGGATAATAATGACCATATTACAATATATTGGACCAATATGAATGGGGAATTTAATTCTTCATAGAGATCAAATAAGCTGAATTAAAGGTTCCTACTTTGACTCACAGATAATTAACTTGGCAGTGAATTCCTAAAAGTACATTCTGTATATAGTTTGTACCAGAAGAGTTGCATATCACCCACAGCTTCCTTCTGTTCTCGTCCTGCTGATTGAAGTAGGAACTCCTTAATAGAGTTTATGTGATTTACATGCTTAGGTTGGTTTTGTTCTTTAAGAGACATACAAATCATGTGAACTTTACTTCTTTGCTTTTAAGGTGAAGTACATAGAAGCACTGTTTATTTAGTAACTGCTATATTTAGAAACATGCCAGCTTTTTACAGACATAGCTAAGTAGTATAATGGAGCTGACTTGCTCCCCTTACAGAGGTGACTAACTGGTGTGTTGAAGCTGGGATGAGAGCTATATGTGCATATCCTCTGTGCCATACCGCATGTCCTGTGGCCTCTGTACCCTACCACATGTCCTGTGGTCATGCCATCTCTTGCTTGTCATTTAGAAGGCTATCAGTATAGTCTATATGAAAATGTTTCTAATTACATTTGAAAAGTGGAAGTCCATTTTTGCAGTGGCCCTACAAAGACAAAAGTTTTCTTACAAATCTTTTCAAAAATAACAGAAAGAACAAGAACAGAAAATTTAATTCTTTGGAAAAAACTTGGAGACATATAGGAGCTCCAAATGAAAAGATGTAAACTGAAAATAAGTTAAAAAAAATACAGTGACCTAACAGGATTGAAAAACCACACAGAGATGCTGAGGAGCAAGAAATCGGGCTGTTTCTCCTGCACAGTCATAGAACTGGGGGAACGTAAGTGACATGTACTATATTTGCTGCAGCAGGCATATATCTGAGTTGAAATGAAGCCAGTGTAGTAGAGGAAGGGGCTTCTTCAAGCATCTCTAAGGAGCCTTTGGATTTGTTAGACTTTTCTTTCCAGTAATACCTATTAGCTAGAAAAGGAATTGGGACTTGAAGAAAAGAAACCATGTGTTCTGAGCAAAGAAAGCCAGGCTTAGAAGAGAGCAAAGGGAGGTGAATTCTGCATGTCACATGGGATTACTATGTTGTGCTATTGGCCTCAGACACTTCCACCTCTCTCTCACTCTAGGCTCCTCTCAGTTCCCAAAGTCTTTGTGATCTATTGAAAACCTTCAGATTAGACACATGCAGAATGCATTATACATACATTATTTCAAGTTGTAAAGGATAACCGGAAGAGGGACCGTCTTCATTTTAGGTAGCTTTCATACTATTTCTAAAGTCTCTGGGACCTGCAGCTTCCTTGAAGGCCATCCTACAGCAGTTAAAACAAAAATCAGAAAAATAAATTGTTTTCTTTTTCTGTGTCATTAAAGCCAGAAGCAAAAGTGGACCAAGAAACCTTAACAGAAATGGTGAAGCCCAGCATCGATTATGTGCGCCACAAAAAATTCAGATCTGGAAATTATCCATCTTCATTGAGTAATGAAACCGACCGATTGGTCCACTGGTGCCATGGTGCTCCAGGAGTCATCCACATGCTCTTACAGGCGTTCCAGGTTAGTGCTCCCAAATTACAGGCATTCCAGGTTAGTGCTCCTCCCTTCGCCTGGGTACCTGGGTACAGTTTTCACCACCAAGCTTTCATGTTGCTTCTGGAAAGCCCATTCAATTATACACGGAAGATTGGTTTTAAATTTTCATATCTGTGTTAGTGTGAGTACACATGTGCCAGGTCAGCGTATGGAACGCAGGGGACAACCTTGATCTTTGCCTTCCATCATGTTTGAGCAGGGTCGGTTGTCGTTTTGCTGGCCTATGTGCTTCTGAGAATTTCCTTATCTCTGCTTCCTTTCTCCAGATAGGAGTGCTGAGATTGCAAATGTGCACCATCACAGCTAGCTTCACCTGGATTCTGAGGATCTGAACTCAAGGATTCATACTTTACCTACTGAGCCATCTCTCTCCTCACTTTCTACCTTTTATTTTAATTATTTGTCTTCACATTTGTGTGCACTGTGTGATCATGTATGCTTGTGTGCTTATATGTACATATGTACATACAATACATGGGTATTGAGGGCCACTGGTTAGCCTTGGGTATGGTTCCTCTGGAACCACGCATCTCATTCCTTCTGGATTTCTCACTGCCCTGAGTAGGCTAGACTGGCTGGCTGCTGAGCTCTAGGGATCAGCGTTTCTCTACCAGCACCAGGATTACAAGCACATGCCCACAAATCTGGTTTATTTATTTAAATTAGAGAGAGAGGGATTATAAAATAATATTACTTAGCCCTTTCTTTTCCTCTCTCTAACCCCTCCAATGTATCCCCAGCTTTCTTTCAAATTCATGGCCTCTTTTTCTGTAATTGTTGATGTATATATGTATATTCCCCAGTATATAAATAACAATGTGTTCAGTCTACATGATACTACTTGTATATGTGTTTGGGCCTGACTATTTTGTATTGGATAACCAACCTCAGTGCTCTTCTCTGGGGAAGACTATTTCTTCCAGAATCAACATTGCTTGATTTAAAACCAGGAGCAAGGCTGGGCATGGTGGTGCACTCCTTTAATCTCAGTACTCAGAAGGCAGTGGTAAGTGGATGTCTGTGAGCTTAAGGCTATCCTGGTCTACATAGTAAGTTCCAGGCCAGCCAGGGTAACATAGAAAGAAAATCTATCTCAAAACTAACAAACCAGCCAACCACAAAAACACAAAGCAAAAATAAATAAAATCAAGATTGAGGCAGAGCTGTCCACTATCCTGCTTATTTTCAATATAGTGCTAGACTCACTATAAAGCAGAAAGACAAGAAAAAGAAAGCAAACACGTCAGAAAAGAAGTCAAACCATCTCTTTGCAGATTGCATGATCTTACACATAAGAGATCCTAATGATCCCAATAGAAAATTCCCAGAAGTTATCAACCCTTTGAGCTAAGTAGTAAGATACAAAATCACCTTGCAAAAATTAGTAGGCTTCCTATAACAGCAACAAAAGACATACTAAGAAAGAGATCATGGAAATGATACCATTCACAATAGCCTGGAAAAAAAAAAACAAGAAAAGAAAAAGTAGAAATAAACATAAAGAGATAAAGCCTTCTAAATGAAAACCTATGTCTGAAGAAAGAGATTGAGGAAGACATCAGAAGATGGGAAGACCTCTTACACTCACAGATTGTTAGAATAAATACTGTGAAGATGGCCATCCTACCAAAAGCAATGTACCAGGAAACAAGTGTATACAGATGACAGACAGACAGACAGACAGAGTGCTGTACTAGTGTGTAGACAGATAGTCTGGTAGATATCTTAGGGGCTCCTGCCCCCTCAAGGCCTTCACTCAGGAATTCCCTGCCACAGATTGCCTGGCCTTGGTGGCTTTCTGAAACTGTAGGAAGATTCAGCAAACTTAACAAGCGTTGGCTTCAACATTGTTTCCAGTGTCCTTTTTAAGTTTTAACAACCTTTGCATTCCTTTCTGCCTCACTTACTCTTTTTTTATTGTAGAGCCACATAATAGTTTTTAATAATAATCATACTACAGATTCAATATTATGCTGGCTTCAAATTACCTCTGTTAAAGAAATTGTCTACTACTTATAGACTCAGCCTAAGGTAAGTTGTTAAGATAAAGGTAGAAAGTAGCCAGCTTCATCAAAATAACATATGAATGGCCAGTTAACTAGGAAAAGAACCAGTGTATCCACATTTCCTAGTGCATACATATAGATGAATAGGTATGTAGGGAGAGAAAGAGATAACAGAGAGACAGATGGTAGATGGTAGATAATTAAATAGATGATAGACAGACTCAGTATCAAGTCCAGCATGGCTGTGTAAGCGAAGGGGTGACACAGTTTCTGCCCCCAGAGCATCACCAGGCTGTTGATCCCAGGTTTGCTGAAGGTTTCTGTTGCCCTGCTGTCTCTTCTATTTTACTTTCAATCTCTCTTTCTGGGGAATGTACTTCCCCTATTTATTACTCAGAGCTAATCATTCCATAATAAATGAAACAGATGCAGTTCTGAAGAATGAGGAATGGAGGTGGTCATGAGGCTGTGCAGGATGAGGACCAGGCCTTCTCCTTGCCCTTTGGGGCCAGGCTGAAAGGATCTAGACAACATAACCACAGAGGCCATAAAAACCTACATGGTCCTTTGCAGAAATTGCTCGTTGCTAGAGTTGGCCTTGAACTTGGAATTATATGAGGAGATACATGTACCCTCTGGTCCAATGACTGCTGAATTAATTAGCCAGGGCGACCTTGGGGATATCAAGGATACAGAGTTAAAGTGGTCTCAAGAAGAAAAGGCATGGATAGGAGAAGAAGGAAGAATCTATAAAAAACAAGAAATGATGGACCGGTTTCTGTTATAGGAGGACTTGTATATGATCTAGAAACTAATTGCATTAGACGGGAGCAGGGTGTGGGTCAACGGAAAAGGACGGTGTGCTAGTTAGCACCCTAGAGAGCTTGTCAGTTTTGGACATGACGCCGTGGAATTGCCGGGATAAGAAAACAAAGGTTGGCAAATTGAAGGATGAAAAGTTCGTGCCCTGTTCTCCTAGCTACGGGAAGGGTTGAAGGCGGCCATGCCCTAGAGAGATCGGACAGAGCGAGCCGCTTCGCTTGAGTAAATTCAAAGACTTTGAAAGAATTCATTTCAACCTCAGTAGTCTGTCACCTTTCTGTTCTTACATGAAGACAGGCACTAAAGACTGCTGTCTGCTGTACCAGGAAACCACAGCTACCCATGTAGCCCAGCTACCCATGAAGAACTGGCTATGTAAAAACTAGAAGGAAATATACTTTTGCTTTGTGTTTAGTTTCTGTTTTAAAAAAGTAGGGGTTAGGATTAATGATCCGGGATTCATACAGTTTATATACATTTCTAAAAACATTAGCCATGGTCACAGCTTTGATGATGTGGCTTTAGTAAGTAAAAAACTGGGTTTTGGCACTCTAGTTGAAAGAAGGAAAAAGAAAGGAGAAGAAGGAGGAAAGATGAAAATCCCTGGGCAAAGAGAGAGCACTTGAACTGACAACTTGCATCCACTACTGACTCTTGAGTCATTCCTGAAACAGAGCCGCTCCCGTTTCCCCTTCTCTCAGGACCATCCTCATACTGAGTGAGGCTGGACCTCGACAAGGTAGGTGCTACCAGATGCACTAGTATGTATGGAGCCTAGTTGCTCTTATAGTTCCTGCGTCCTTCCTGAACCTCTTGGACTTTCCTGCTACAATCTGCCTTTCTCTCCACAGTCTTAGTCTCCTGGTAGGACAACCTGATAGGCTCTGCTTACAGAAGTCAACCCTTTCCTAGTTCAAAGTCCCAAAGATTTCACCATTTTTAAAAACAAACAAACAAACCAACAAACAAACCAAAACAACAACAACAACAACAACAATAACAAAACCAAACCAGTACAGTCAGGTTCTTGACAGCAATATCCCCACAAACCTGGAACTAGCTTCTCTTGTCAGTTTTCTTTTTCTTTTTTTCTTTTGAGAGGTAATCAATTTTATTACTGGACAAACCACAACCACAATTGAAACACGACCAAGTCTTCAGGTTAAGAATGTTGAACTCAGGGCTGGAAAGATGGCTCAGTGGCTAAGAGCATTGGCTGTTGTTCCAGAGGTTCTGAGTTCAATTCCCAGCATCCACATGATGGCTCATGACCATCTATAAAGGGATCTGATGCCCTCTTCTGGCATGCAGATGTTGTACTCACCGTTAAGTGATTATTAGCCCAAGAGTTCGAAATACCCAAGAGTCACTTCACAGCAACAGTAGGGCTGAGTGTGAGGTCCCAGATGGAGGACTTGGAGAAGGAACTGAAGGAGCTGAGGGAGTTTGCACCCCCAGAAAGGCAGCAACAGTGGCAACTGGCCTGACCCCCCCGATACTCCTGGAGATTGATCCACCAACCAAAGAATACACATGGAGGGACCCACGGTGCAGGCCACAGATGTGGCAGAGGAGGGTCTTGTTAGACATCAGGTGGAGGAGAGGCCCTTGGGCCTGAGGGTATTAGATCCCCCAGTATAGGAGAATGCCAAGGAGGGAAGATGAGAGTGGGTGGGTGGGGGAATACCCCCATAGAGGCAGGGGAGGGGGGAGGGAATAGGGAGGTTCCAAAGGGGAGATCTGGAAAGGGGAAAACATTTGAAATGTAAATAAAGTAGAAAAAAATAAAAAATACATTATTTTTCTACAAAAATAAATAAATAAATAAAAAGAATGTTGAACTCCACTTGGTAGAATCAATGACCATGATTCAGTTTAAACCTCAGTCTGGCCATTGTATGAATCCCTGCTTCCTTCTTCTCCAGTGTCTTTTCTTGGAGTTGTATCTCATTTTGGACCAGTTTTCATCTGAATCACTTGAGGAATAAGATGATTTTGTTTTTGTTTCTTGGCCAGGAATCAATTAATTCTGAAAGTCTTGTGAGAAGACATGATGAAAAGCCAAGTCAGGAGTAGGGTGCATGGTGGTAGAGGAAAGGAAAAGCGGAGGCCCCACACTAGTTTACTTTTCTATTGCTGTATAAAACTCCATGACCAAGGCAGCTTATACTTACAGAAGTGACAGTGTATTTGGCTTACAGCTCCAAAGAGTTAATAGTTTATCATGGCAAAGAGAGCATGGCATCGTGCAGTACTCACGCTGCTTGGAGCAGAACTGGAGGCTCACATCTTAAACTGCAAGAAGGAAGCAGAGGGTTAACTAGGATGTCGTTGAAATTCTCAAAGTGTACCCTCTTGATGTATTTTCTACAGCAGGGCCATATCTCCCAAGTCTCACTGAACTGTACCACTAACTGGGGAGCAAATGTTCCAGTTCCAGAGCCTTTAGGGAATGTTCTTATTCACATTACTACAGGCAGGAATTCATGACTGACATGGTAAAAGTAGCCCACTACCCAGGACTTGTGAGGCCAAGGACCCTAGAGGTCTATCAGTTACTGCCATCTCTCTAAACTAGTATAATCTGTAACCGCATTCTAAATACTTTTCCCTCTACTCATGGGAAGGTGTAGCTCTCATATCTCATTAAGAAAAACAGAAAAAGAAAAAAAGCTTTTTTTCAGTATTGACCATTACAGAAAGATATAACTTGTCCACATTCAGAGGACAACTCTCTATGGGGTTCCCCAGAGCAACTGATATTTCTGCAGTACAACCCCTGCATGCAACACTCAGAGAAGACCATGCAGTGGTGGTAGGGCGACTGCTCCAGGGTAGTTCTTGTCTATATGATAGAGAATCTGGACCGATGAAATCTCAACAATATAGGCTCCTAAACAAGACCTGAAAAATGTCAGTACAGGTGACATCCCATCATGAATGGGGAGATCTCACAAGGCCCCACCCTAAACAAGGAAGTTTCAGTTTTCTCCAAGAAGGAGTCCCCAGATAGGTGATTCAATCCAAAGCGATTAGCCTTAAACACACACATACAAGCAACACTAAATGACCTGAACAGATTATACTGAAATTTTTATGTATGTGTGCAACAATAATAATTATTCAGAGGCCATGAATTTGAGAAGGTGAGGCGGGGTATGGATCAGATCTGACAAGGCAGCCATTTTGTGTAACTTGATCTTTCTTGCAGCTTTCCATATCCATTCTGTAAATTTAGTGTTTTGACTATTATATGACATGAGGGGTTTCTTTTATGGTTCTATTAGGTGTTTCATTTGTTTCTTTGACCTTCTTTATTATATTTTTTATGTCTTATATTGTTTTGCTACTCAGTTTTGTACAGTCTTCATTTTGGTATTTATATCTTTTTGAGTTCCTTGTTCATATTGCTGTTTTTAAATAGTTATTTTGTATATCACCTGAGTTGCCTTTTTTTCACGTTACATCACTATGGGGGTACTGCTTTTATGTTGTTAATCTACTCTCTTGGTTCTTTTTGTGGCCTGTGCTATTGAGATGAGACCTACACATCTGGAGTTAGCCTGTTGGTGGTATTTCTTAGGGTGGGAAGTCTGCTGTATCTCTCCCTTGTTCACTGGGTGTTTGGATCTCTCTTTCCAATGACCCCAACTTGCCAGATTGTTTTCAGCTGAATGGGGTTTAGGGTTCATTCTGAGAGCAATGTAGTGTTGATGCTCAAATCAGGTATCAGAAGTTTCTAAGCCCAGTAGCAGACCTTCTAGGTAAAAATCTCTTAACTCTAGGTAAAAATCTTTAGTAGTCTGGGGGAGTTGCTCTCAGTTCTCAGAGAACAGTGGTGCATGAAGTCAGCAGTGAGTCTTGGGTCCATATGTGGAAATGGAGCCCTGAGAATGGGCAGAAGTGAAGCTGAAGGACAAGTGGTTCTTGGGGTCAATATGGAATTCTAGGGTAATCATGTGGAGAGTGGAGGCCCACAACAGGACACGAGACCTTTGAGCGTGTTGCAGGGAGCAGGTAGGTTTGATGGTGAGTGTCTAGGGTCCTTACCTAAAGAAAGGTGACCAGATGATAAACTATGGGGATAGAAGTTAGCAGAACAAGTCTAAAGTCCTTTACCTGCCAGGATGAGTTGAGTTGGTGGTCCTTTTGAAGTTTGTAAGTTCACAAATTTACCTTCTTCACTACACTTTGTAAATGTTTGGCCATAATTTCCCTATAAGGCTTTTATATTTGAGTTTCTTTTTCTTTTCTGTAATTAAGATTGGATAATTTCTATTTATCTAGCTTTATATCCACCAGTGAGTTATTTTGTCATGTCTACTCTGCTATTAGCCAGACTACTTAGTAAACTTTATATTACCCATTGATGTTTCTCTGGGTCTAGAGAGAAAATTTATTCCATTGATCTATGCAACTTGATCTGTATCATGCCACATTGCTGAATTTGTTTATAGAAATTTTCTAGTAAGACTTTTGGAATCTCTAATGTATATATCCTGTCAAGTAGGGATAGTTTGGCTTGGTTTTGTATTTGTTTGTATCTAATTTCACTCTCATGTGTTCCAGCTAGTGCATGGAGCACAATACTGAAAGCCATTGGTGTGCATTCCTGTCTCGTTCCTGACTTCTGGGGGATTGCTTCAAGCTTTTCTCCATTTAAGATGATGTTGGCTTGAGTTTCTCATATATAGCTTTTATTATATTGAGGTTTGTTTCCTTTAGTCGTATGTTATCTAGGACTTTTATCATGGAGTCATGTTGAATTGTATCAAAGGCCTTTTCTATATTGAACTGATCGTGTGATTTTTTTTTTTTTTTTTTTTTTTTGTCTATAACATTTATTGACTTGTGTATGTTGAACCATTTGGATTTCAAGGATAAAGCCAACTTGGTCATGATGGATAATCTTTTTTGATGTGTATCTGTCTTACAAGTGTTTTGTTTTTATTGTGATGTGTTCTTTAAACTCCTCTAATTTTAAAAAAAAAAAAAGAAACTATTATTGTTCCTTTAAATCTGTGTCCTGTGGCTCATCTAAGTATTTCTCTTTGGCAAACATTTCTACAGCACTGGTGGGTTTTAGAGAGAAGATACTGGGGTGACCTTTCATACTGTTTGTAAGCAGGTTGGAGCAGAAGAGAAGATGTGGGGGTGGGATTGTGCTTGAAGGTTGAAAATGAGTTAGGTGGAGTGAAGCCAGGTGAACAGGGTTGACTGGTCTAATATGCAGGATGTGAGTCCTGGTCCAAGCCTTGAGTATAGGGTAGATCTGGCTTGATAGAAAGGTTGCATGTGTTGTGACAAGGGCTTGTAGGTTCAAGGGCAGGTAGGACAGGTCCTGGTGGAAGCTGAAAGGTTGGTTGCCACACAGGCACAGGTGGCCAGACTAGACAGGCCTGGCCATTGGATGTGGCACCAGTGCTAGGCCTGGCAGATTAAGGAGGCTCTGTGGAGGGGATACTCACTAAGTTAGTGGAGGCCCTGGCTGGGTGGAGAGGTTTTGTGTACGTTTACCCTACTGCCATATGAGTTTTCATAGTGTGTAGTTTTCTAATCAATGGGGAAGTATTTTTCTGACTCTTATGCAAAACATTTTGTTACCACTGTTTTGCTTTCTTTCTCTCCAGGTTTTTAAGGAGGAAAAATACTTGAAAGAGGCCATGGAGTGCAGCGATGTGATTTGGCAGCGAGGTCTGCTCCGGAAAGGTTATGGAATCTGCCATGGAACCTCTGGAAATGGTTATTCCTTTTTGTCCCTTTATCACCTGACACAGGATAAGAAGTATCTCTATCGAGCTTGTAAGGTGAGGATTCCTCTCTCCACACTGCTTCCTAACTTTCTAGAACAGAGCAAAAGCGCAGCTCCTCTTCCTTCTTTGCACCTACTCCTCCCACCCAGTCAGTGGGTTAATTTCTTTCTTCTGGCACAGCTTTGTCCTTGGGCCCTCTGTCTCTCTCTGTGAAGTGAAGGTAGCAAACAGAAAGATTGCTCTGAAGAGCACAAGTTCTGGAATCATACGGCTTGGTCAGAATACAGCACTGTGTATACACATTTGTTTGGTTGGTTTTTTGAGAAACAGTTTGAGCTAGCACAGATGGGCCTTGGTTTGCTGTTGCCAAGGATGATGATGAACGTGAACTGATCTTCCTGCTCTACCTCCCAATTCTAGGGACACAGATCTTTGACATCATACCTCCTTTAGTTAAAGCTTTATTGTCTTATTCTTCAAGCCTCAATTTCCTCATTTGAAAAAAAAGGAGAGAATGATTATCTACCAAAGATGTTTTAAGAATTAGTTGATATAACGTTCAAACTTTCTATAATTGTTCCTAGTTAAATCCTTCATTAGTTTCTCATTAAACTGCATGTCAAAGCTACCCTCCTGTCTCCAAGTTTCTGTAGTCCTGCATGCCTTGACCCTTTCCTATTTCCCTACCTCCTTGTCTCATCCTATACCTCTTTCATAAACTGTTCTTCCCTCTCAGTAGAATGGAGGCTAAACTGTTATTACCTATTTCCTTCACCAAAAATGTACTTTCCTCTGCAATTTGCATAGGAAATCTTTGCCATTCTCCTCCTCCTCCTCCTCCTCCTCCTCCTCCTCCTCCTCCTCCTCCTCCT